>JASANH010000161.1:0-15084 GCA_030248295.1 Mesodorylaimus sp. YZB2_4 | reverse complement strand
ACCCCTAGTTGGTCTCACTATGTGCAGCATCAAGTAGCAACTGTACGATGCCTGTGCTAGAAGATAGTTCTATCTTTCGTACGATTCATGTTTCAATTGAAGTTATTATTGTTTTTGGGCACTTTTTTGGGGTTTTCGGGCCGCCGTTTGAGAACCGCTTGATCGATTTCGATAATTTTTGGTACTAGCATGTCCTACCTATCAACCTATGATACTACCTAACGGTTTTGCAAAATAATGGCTGGTTGTCAAGATATGCAGATATGCACATCTGCGAAGAGGAGTTTTTAGTAGGGATATTGCAACTTACATAGTCTTCGGTCCCTAGATTTTGGGCTACCAGATTGATTCAAATTGGTCTTCAAAGGAAGCCTAGCATGCGAAATTAAAAAAATGCATGTTTTAAGCATGGCGATCTGGCCGAAATTCAAATTACCCGCCATAAAACTTGAATTTTCAAGTTTTCAAAAATTATCGGTATTATCGGTTTTATCGGCCGATAATTGCGTTATCGGTTATCGGTCGATACCGATAATTGCCTTATCGGTCGGACCTGGGAACGACTTTCTATCACTCACTTCAACAAGGCAGTAATCTGTGAAACTTCTGATCTCTTTTATTTGAAAAATTAATATAGATCGCCCTATACAGCTAATGTGGAAATCGATTTCCATTTCATCGCGGCATTTGTTCTCCCTCAGCCTGGAGATGCTAAAGGATCTTATTCTTAAGGGAGAGGAAGGCGTAAATGTCATGCTCAGATAACCCCTAGGCTGCCAGCGATGGCTACCGCCCCCTCTCATACCACTCAGGGAATTTACTTGGATAATTCTCACCTGCTGACCATTAAACCATCGTCCTGTCGTAGACCGATCTGCATAAATCGTATGCCAGCGAACAGTCCAGTCGTTTGTTGACGTGCAGCTACAGCCTCCAAAACATCTTGCACAGGAATCGTTTTATCGAATCGCTCGATTGCGTTACGTTTCTTGATACGTTGCAGCGTTCGAAGGCTAAAAAATCAAATACAAAGCCAAACCCTACTGTTTACTACTATAACACTAAAAATGCGCAGCATACCATAGTCGCTTCCCATACTTTCTTTCCAACTTATGTAAAATTAGCTGATCGGGCTTATTTTCGATAACTTGCTTTCTTATGAAATTGACAATGTCTGGATCGTCATTCATCCTGCCTGCAACAAGTAAGATCCAAGAATAATCTCGCAGACCAAGTCATCGCCACAGACATGAAAATAATTAAAACATCTACGACTGTGTTTTGATTACTAGACAGCACCCACCCCGTATTTAGACTGGACAGCACCACAAGAGCCAATGCTCTTTAGATGCCTATGTATTCCGGACTGATAGTGCACCTACAGACAGTACAGACCCCTGGCAATCAAAAGCACGCGGCTGTACAAGTAAAAAATTTGGTATCAAAATTTTGTAGGTATCAAATCATTCTTTAGTGTCTCTGGCCTGTGAGCCTAAGAATTATTAAAAAATATTTGCGGATACTTACAATTTGTCCCAATAAATCCCAGAAGTAGTAGCCTAAGGTATCGAAGTACGTAATTATCTGAGCAAACTGCCCAACCTTTTCGGATACTATTGATGAAGGCGATCGATTGAAAAACGCGTGTTTTGCTTTCAAAGCGAATAAAAATCCGTGAACAAACTCGTCGGCCAAAAAGTTTCAAATCTAAAAAAATAAAATAAAAGTTCGTTCAATATAATATAACTGGTGGGTGCTTGCAGACAAATTGGCAATTTGTCATAAAAGTAGAAAGGACGGTAAAATTGAGTTTCGGATATTTCCAACTTGAATTTAATTAAAAGATGGAACTTGATTTTTTCAAGTTGGTTTGTGGGTTTACTTTGACCAACTTGATTGAAATCAAGATCACCAATTTGGTAATCAAGATTCATCTTGATTTTTTTTCAAGATGAACTTGAATCTTTTCAAGATTGCAACTTGAATTTTTTCAAGATTGGATTTTTTGAATTTTGCCCCCCTCCAAATTTGAGCAAAATCAAGATTGTCGAAACGCAATCAAGTTTTTTCGAAATTCAATCAAGTTTGTTCAAAAAGTAATCAAGTTTGTTGAAAATAAATCAAGTTTACGCAAAAAAATTCAAGTTGCTTGAAACAAATTCAAGTTTACCCGAAACTTGATTTTGTCACCTATGGTATTCCGTACATCTCCTCGCTTCGATGGCTCTTCCACAAATACAACATAAAAACTAGCCAACACCCACAAATTCACTTGGTTAGAACGACCATTCTACGCCAGTGCGAATTTGATGGCCAATCTTTTGCTGCTAATATTAATTGCCAGGCAAAAACCAATTTTATGATCGATTCATTCGCCAGCCTGTGCTAACGTCTGTAATCTGGGAAAAACAGACTTCTGAAGCTGTACCGCAGCAGAAAACGGCCAGGACACTTGTGAAATGTGGAGGCAAGCTGGGTTTTGCTGGCACCCTAGGTATCTGCACCTGTGATATAATTGGACTCCGACTTCAGTGCAGCCCGCCAGTGTTGCCAGTCCAGTGGTCACAATTCAAAGTAACCGGGACAGTACCGGGAAAGTTAACATGGGCAGACGGCTATGTCGGCCAGCGGCCAAACTTGTAAGGGCCGCACGGCAGCGTCCCTCTGTGTTATTTCTAAAGTCTGCTCTGGCGAGGACAGGAAGGAGGCTATGTGTCTGCTCGCGAGAGGAGGTGCCCGTGTCTACACTGTGTGATCTCACATAAGACATGAGATATTGGATAGCCATAGCGTGCACACACTGGACTTGCATGCACTAGCGTTATCAGGCCCGTGGCCTGGTGATGAGTGTTCGACTCGCGGCTGGGTATATCATTTCGTTTGTAACAGTCCCTTCATCCTTGAATGCATAAGTGATGTGGTAAAACAGGAGCATGAACATGCGTCAAATTTTGGCTAATGTTGTACATCGTTTTCCGCTGTCGTTGGTGCGAGATGGGACAGCTTGATCGTTAGGTTTTTATTTTTTTCCAAATTTTTGTGGGTTGGGCCCCGCGCCGCCCCAGTTCCCCATGGCACTTCAACTCGTGTTGCCTATACACCGCGCCAGCAGTCATGATATGATAAGCGAGGCCGTGAGGTGACCAGCTCTCACGGAAGCTTCCCTCTGTACGTCTTCACTGGGAACATCTCCACAGGGGCGCCCTGGATTGGGCACCGACTTCCTCAGACTATGGCGGGTGGGGTGTGAACCGTGTCGGTGTTGGACAGCCGAGACCGTCTCCTCGTTTGGCTTGCATCACCACTCGGGGCACCTCTAGGGCCTGGCGTGTATTGTTCGCAAAACTCCATGACCAGGGATTGAACCCAGGACGAGTCCGGCCACTCGCTCCCAAGCAATACGGAGAGACGAATGCCGACCCGCTGCAAGTTTCATTTTTAACAGAAAATGAACAGAAATTAGTCGATATGACTAGAAAAAGCAAAATTAAAGCTACTTCAAAGGACAATCTTTTAAGTCTCGCAATCCTACTAACTTAGAAAACCCTCTCTCTTCTTAGTCCTTTGTAAATAACAGAATAAACTCCTATTCCTAAAAGAGCAAAATAGACAACTCTTGAATATTTGAAACAACAAAGATTACCAGTTCAAGGAAGAATTAGACTTCAAACAAGTATAAATAACAACAAAAGGAAAAAAGGCTTATTATATATAAAAATCTTTGAGCTCCTGTGATAAAAAATTCTTCTTTTCATAATACTTTAATTCCGTCCGCCAAGGGCTGTAAAATACCCGAGATAGATACCTTATTCGGGCCTAGACGACTTTGTCTTCATCCTAAAATTTTTCGCTCTAATAAAGTTACAAAAGCTACGCCTCCTACGCCTATTAGAACAACTGAAATTAATAACTGCCCAAATTAATATATTTACCCCTAGTTGGTCTCACTGTTTGCAGCATCAAGTAGCAACTGTACGATGCCTGTGCTAGAAGATAGTTCTATCTTTCGTACGATTCATGTTTCAATTGAAGTTATTATTGTTTTTGGGCACTTTTTTGGGGTTTTTGGGCCGCCGTTTGAGAACCGCTTGATCGATTTCGATAATTTTTGGTACTAGCATGTCCTACCTATCAACCTATGATACTACCTAACGGTTTTGCAAAATAATGGCTGGTTGTCAAGATATGCAGATAAAACCGTCTACCCCGTGTTATAACATGCGTTGGGTCTGTGGACCCAAGAGTTCGACCAACTACGGGTTAATATAATAAACCAAGGTAAAACAGATAGGAGAATACTAAATGTTTATAAGATTAGAAGTCTTAACTAATTCTCTGTATAAAAGAAAAGATTTTAAAATCTGCCAATACAGACAATGCTTCTCGTTATAACTACTCATTTAGGAAATATTTTTTTGATAGTGTCGTAGTCATATGAAAAATTCGATAGTAAACTGCTAAACCGCAAACAGAGATTATTAAAATAAACAGGCTTAGCCCAAAAGATTCTTTACTTGGTATCGAAATAATATTAAGTTTTAACCAAAAGATATTAAAAGGGTGAGTCCCTGCAATAATTAATCAAAGCATAGCTGATACTCTGACCCACTGCGGCCGCGCTTGATCGTTAGTGGTGCTGTCAGGTGCTCCACTGGCCGATAGCGATTGGTGGTGTGATGACTTGCCTTCTCCAAGAGACTCATGAGACGTAGGTGCTATTTCGCATGGTTGCTGAGGATGTTAAAGGGCCCGATTTGATTTTCCTTGGTCCTGGTGTTATTTCGGTTCTTCTTTTAAATTTCTGCTGGTGCTTGGTTGGCGAGTGTCTGATGTCGGCAGTCATAGCTACATCAATGTTTGACCACCCCGGGACTGGGTCGTGGCCCAGCGGTTAGGCGTCTGCCTTTCACCCTGGGTGCGCTCTTAGAGGGGAGGGTTCGACTCCCGCCCGGGTAACATAGTATGTGTTCCTTAGCCCTCGAGTGCGCTGTATGGTGCTTTGCTATGGATAAAGTAGGACATGAGATGACCATAGACATGACGTCGTCATTCTTTGTTCCAAGGCGATAACTACCTATGCCGACAGACACGCTTGCCAGTTGGTGAGATCCTCAGTCGGATAGTGCTATCAAACAACATTGGCTTAGTCAAACTGATGTAAGGTCCACCCACTTGGCGCCCAGTCGGCAACCAGACTAACGATTAGCCTTATTTCTTGCGCTGAATGGAAAAAAGTTTGTGCCTGTCTGACACCACTTCTGAGCAGCTGCACCAACTGCATAATACTGTAATCCGTTGTCTTGTTTGGCGATGTTACGCCTTCTAATACGTGATATCCGTGAAGCCGATGATGCTCATCACCCGTCAGGGTGATGTTTCAGCCATGGACTACGTAGAGCCGCGGTAGCTCAGTTGGTTCAGGCGTTGGTCCCGCATTGCTTGGGCCAGCAGCCCTGACCGGGAGCCCGCAGTTCTGTTCCGGCTGCGGACGGCAGTTTAGTAAGCCCGTTCTCAGAGTAGAAGCCAGTCTTCGACGGCAGTTTAGTGAGTCCGTCGCTGGCCTTGCACACCTGGCTCTGGGTGACTCATTAAGTACCGTCATGAGGCGGACGCCGAACGAGTAGAGAATCAGGAAACTGGCTCCCGAACACCAGTCGGGAAGGTCCCTCCCTTCTCGCCCAGTATCATCCTGGGACGCTAATGCTGGCACAGGATGCCCTCGTGTGGAGGTGCTCCTAGTGGAGACACACAGAGGGAAGCTGGTCATCTCACGGCCTCGCTTATCATATCATGACTGCTAACTTGCTATTGGCAAAACGGGCTGGGGAACTGGGGCGGCAACCCAAAAAATTTTAAAAAAGCCATGGACTAGGCTGGAAGACTTGGTTGGCTGCCCTGGGCCCTGGCATGGTGCAAAAGCTACACCAGTCACTCCGAGAATACGGACCCAGTCGTATTACAATGCAAGCAAGTAGCTGTTGCTTGCTCTTCTTGCACCACTCACGTTTCAGTTGGGACATGCTGGAATAGCGGATATCGGCGGTGTCGCTGCGACTGGTGTCTGTGCACCCCAGATCAATATCCACATTTCCACCAAGCGTAATCTAGGACAGCACGGGGGAAATGACCAGTTGCACCCTCCTCGAGTGACAGGTTTGGCACGCAACTGCAGCCATCGTGGCTCGGATCAGCGACTGCAGACAGCCCTTTCTTGCAGTCCAAACCACACAAATAATTATACTCACGATCAGATTAATGCATTGCCATCAACAGCAATAATTACATAATTACATGTTCAGTGCCATCACCAACAGTCTAGCATAAATCCACCCTCGAACTCATTTTCTACACGAAATGCAAACTTATTAAATTACGAACCACTTCCACGAATTAATCGAAACACAAAAACTTCATCCGCTCGCAATTCAAACATTCCATCTCACCTCCTACATTCTCTTCTTCTGTGCCGCATTTCTTTGAACTTTCGTTTGCACATCGGCTGGCAACTTATCGCCCATCAAATACAGTTCATCGCGATTGCACAGCACACTGTCCCCGTCCTCCAACTCGACGTGATACGTGGTCGTGCGGTAGGCTCGACGAAACGTGGCTCCGTACAGCTGCCCATCGGTCCAACGAACTTGAACTCGACTTCCCGACGCGTGCGAACCGTGGCAGTCGCCGCCCGGGCACTTGCAAGATTCAATATCTTGCCGATACAGATTATTCGAAAAAGATCCATCATCAAAATCCACCACGCAGTAAATTTCTTCCGTCGCCGAATACACTCGACCTAAAAAGCAAAGCTATCAATAAAAGACCCACGGGCTGCCAAGGTATCTATCAAGTCTCCGAAGACTGCACGCAGCATTCCTGAGATCGCCGTACCTTCCCCACTCTATGCTCATTTAGGCTGTCCAATCACGTCAGGCATATCAGATACCCAGCAGAGTGATCGGAGCCCTGTGTCGCCAAGTCAAAGCATAGTCCTACCGCCTATACTTCAACACATCTCTAGACACAGCACAGACGCACCGACAGACTCTGTTCCCCCCCCCCCCCCACCCCATGGCTATACTATATGTGATAAATCACTGGCTCGCACCGAAGCGGGCGCCCCCTAACGGTATGAATCAGTCACCGTTGCCGGCATTCTCCATGAAAGCCCGGAAAGGAATGATATTAAATGAACAAGGCCAAGAGGCATGAAATCAGTCAAATGTGGACAATTTGAACTGTCATCACGTTTGGGCGAAAACATTGTTATTTTGAATTTGCCGCCAATCAGGTTCGAAGGCATACTGTGCACAGCTGCGCAACATAGTCAGCTTGCCGCATCCTAGCAGACGAGATCGATAAGAACCTGATTGGCGGCAAATTCAAAATAACGATGTTTTCGCCCAAACGTGATGACAGTTCAAACTGTCCACATTTGACTGATTTCATGCCTCTTGGCCTTGTTCATTTGATATCATTCCTTTCCGGGCTTTCATGGAGAATGCCGGCAACGCTGACTGATTCATACCGGTAGGGGGCGCCCGCTTCGGTGCGAGCCAGTGATTTATCACATATAGTATAGCCATGCCCCCCCCCCACACAATACAGACGCTAGCGCACTCGAGGGCGAAGGGACACATTACACTCGCCACACGCAGACACCTAACCCACTAGGCCACGAGGCCAATATGAGGATTCGGACAGTGCAATCAAATAACCATCCGCCAGCATGCCCCTATGCTTATGTCACGCATTCTACACCAGGAGCACCACCTTTCTTTAGAGCCTGCCAATTCGAAAACTGGCTCCACGCAAACAAGAACTGACAAATTAGTTTTCCCATAATTGTGTTCTTTCTCGTTTATAATCCTGAACGCGCGGTGCCGTCTCGTGCGCTTTGAAGTGCTTGGCCACCGAGTAAAATTTGAATTTCGCGCTCAAACCACTTTCACCTGATCACACAAATACGCTGCTCGAACGGTCCCTCGAATCAAGTCCCACACGCCCCCTTACCTTTCACATAAGTTTCATCCTCGGCTCTCCTGGCATACACCTCGTCATTGACAGATATCCTATTCAACCCGTTCGATCCCAAATTATGTTCCGGGCACACAGCTGCCATGATGGTCGGCCAGTCCTTGATTTCGTACGCAACGCCGGCGTGATAACCGCACGTAACGTGGAACGTATTTCGACAACTCGCCACACTGCACATAATCGGATATCCGACCACTGAATTGCAAAATTTGCACGCCGCCTGATTAGCTTTCGATAAACGTTGCAAATCGATCGATCGTCGTTCAGCAGCATCGATATACGATGCCCCTGGCGTCACCAACGCGCAAATCATATGCGCCCATTCTCGATCATTCGTCATTTTCAGAGCGCCTCCTCGCAAACAACATAAAACACATTCCGCCAACAAGGCTCCGTTCTGAAAAAAACAACCAAAACCATTCAAGGTATGGGCTTGGTCGACGTCAAAGGTCCCCAGGCACATCGCGCGCACATATTTTATCCCCTCCCAAGATGATGAAATCTAGTGCCGTTTCCCCATTGACAGTTTCTTCGACAAAAACCCGCCAGAAAAGCCCCAGCCTTCTCTTACCGTGCATCTATCGCATTTCCACGATTCAACGCCGCCTGACATCGGTGCCATTGTTCCAGAATAGCACGAAGCATGGACCGACACATCGCACGACGAACAAGTCAACAACACGTCCGTACTCGCTTCGATTCGATTTTCCATCGAAAACGGCGCCGAATGATCGCCCGTTTTATGAAAGCACATTTCGGAAATCAATCGTCGAACCTTGCTCCCAGTCGGAACCACTTCCAAACTATTGGCCAACGATCGCGATACGAAATATTGACAGAGGCAACAATGCGGCTCCATCAAGGCCATCTCTCGATTATAATTTCGTTCCGCTTGCATATTTGATCGTTTAAACGTCCATAAATTTTCCAACGGTTTCGCCCAACTGCCATATCCATACGGATCGTTCAAACTCGATTCCGAATCGTCCGATTTTCTTTGGTCTCCACTGTTAATCGTAGCCGACGATGTCGACGGTATTGGATCCATTTCGACTATACTTGCCGCGCTAGGTTGAATTGTCGTCGACGATTGGACACGACGTTTTGAATCGATCGAATCGCTCGTCGGTTTTACTTCGTCCGCTATTTCAATCGATGGCTCAACGTGACGAGATTTTTTCGCTTTCGATCCAACATTTTTCGTTATAGGATTTCGTTTCGATATCATCGACGAACAACCGCCCATTTTCGCAGATGTTCCTAAAAGAATAACGAGATATTGCGTTAGCGCCATTGTAATACCCCATTCCTATCTCATCCCCACCCCAAGATTGGTTCCCCATGTATAGGGGTCCATGTCTTTTAATTTTCCCGCCAAAAATTCAAATTTAAAACATCTTAGTTCCTTAAACATTAACCCAATGAACCGTTAAGCCCCCTCCTTTCACACAATTGTCTTACCTTGGCGCGCTTGTTCTTTCGTTCCCGAATTCGATCTTGTGATCCAATCCTCGTATTCTTCGGCCGATTGATATTTCTCCACGAACGCATCCATACTAATTCGAACCGCATCCTTATCGCAAACGCATAAAACGGCTTCTTTGCCAAAATCGATCCATCGTTTTGTGGCGAAATTCGTCGATTCGGCGCAATTATATCCGGTATTAAATCCGGCGTGATATCCACCCGGAAAAGTGATCATAAATTCGCCCGCATTTTGTTCGATTTTATGAACAGGAATTGAATTCGTACGTAAAATAGTCGGCGATATTAAAGTCATTTTATGTCGAAGAAATGCCGGACATGTCCTGAAACTTTCTGGAAAATAACTTGCGGCCAAATTTTCCAACCGATATCCGTGTCTTGGCGGTATGGCGTACCAAAATTTCGGTGCACCAAAATGTAAATAATTGATCGAATATAAATTCATATCTTCGACGTGCCAACAAAACGTCGTTTTCCACATGCCAAAATACAAATACGCCGTATTGACGCCTTGAATTTTCTTTTTGTACACGGTGCTCAATAAATCGAGAATAGTTCCTAATCGATTAATGTTCCACGCATCGACGTTGGCATCGTACAACGAGCCAGGAGTATCGGCTCCATAGATTGGAGGATTCAGAGTTACACTGCGCCAATATTTCCTGAAAAATGCGCCTGATGAGACAAAGTTTTGCCGTTCTTCACACCAGATCTGCGATTTGTTGTCTCATCAAGTGATCAAACAGCAAATTTGATCAGATCGATCAGATCGACCAGAGACAAAATTTAATGAATTTACCTCTCGATATCATCCATTCCGAAGAATACTGGTGGTCTGTATCGTTCGCTATTCGCCAGTTCTTCGTAATCTTTGACCGCCATTTCTTTTCGATAAACCATATTGTATTGCGTGAAAACACCTTGCTGCCCTTCCACACGTTGAGTAATGGGCCTGAAATAAACAATTTTTATTACACAAATGCGTTGGACTCCAAAAGGTCAAAAAAATTTTATGTTTGATTGATAAAGGTCTGAAAAATCTAAGATTTTTTGGGAGGGGGGTGTTGTGTGGGGGGGGTTGGTTTTGGGTTTGTTTGGACTTGCTTTTTGTTTTTGGCGGGAAAATTAAGATGGACTATATGGGGAACATCTTGGGGTGGGGATGAGATAGGAATGGGGTATTATGGCGCTAAGATTCTGTTATTCTTTCGGAACTCTGCGAAAATGGGCGGTTGTTCGTCGATGATATCGAAAGAAATCCTATAAGAAAAATGTTGGATCGAAAGGAAAAAATCTCGTCCGTTGAGCATCGATTGAAATAGCGGACGAAGTAAAACCGACGAGCGATTCGATCGATTAAACGTCGTGTTCGTCGGCGACAATTCTAGCGCGGCAAGTATGTCGAAATGGATTACCGTGACTCGTCGGCTACGATTCGTGGAGACCAAAGAAAATCGGAGATTCGGAATCGAGTTTGAACGATCCGTATGGATATGGCGTTGGGCGAACCGTTGGAATTTTCGGCGTTTACGATCTATGTCGCGGAACGAAATTTTCGAGTGGCCTTGATGGAGCCGCTTGTTGCCTCTGTCTTTTCGTTCGCGATCGTTGGCCTGTTTGGAGTGGTTCCGACTGGGAGCGGTTCGACGATTGTTTCGATGTGCTTTCTCGGGCGATCTTCGGCGCCGTTTCGATGGAAAATCGATCGAGCGGTCGGCGTGTTGTTGCTTGTTCGTCGTGCGATGTGTCGGTCTGCTTCGTGCTTTTGGAATGGCCCGATGCGGCGGCGTTGTCGTGGATGCGATGATGCCGGTGAGGGCTGGGGCTTTTTGGCGGGTTTTTGTCGAAGACTGTCTGGGGAAACGGCCTGTTTCTCTTTGGGGGGGTCTGTCTGTGCGCGCGATGTGCCTGGGGCCTTTGCGTCGCCGCCCTTTTGTGGTTTTGGTTGTTTTTTTTGCGGGCCTTGTTGGCGGTGTGTTTTTGTTGTTTGCGGGGGCGCTCTGTGCGTGTCGGTGGGCGCTTGTTTGCGCGTTGGTGCGCCGGGGCTCGTTATCGATGCTGCTGAACGACGATCGAATTTGCAACGTTTATCGAAAGCTAATCAGGCGGCGTGCAAATTTTGCAATTCAGTTCTGGTCGGATATCCGATTATGTGCAGTGTGGCGAGTTGTCGAAATACGTTCCAGTCTACGTGCAGTTATCACGCCGGGGCCGTTGCGTACGATCAGAGACTGGCCGACCTGGCAGCTGTGATGCCCCGGAACTAATTTGGGATCAAACGGGTTGATCGGATATCTGTCAATGACGAGGTGTATGCCCAGGAGGCCGAGGATGAAACTTATGTGAAAGGTAAGGGGGCGTGTGGGACTTGATTCGAGGGACCGTTCGAGCAGCGTATTTGTGTGATTAGGTGAAAGTGGTTTGAGCGCGAAATTCAAATTTTACTCGGTGGCCAAGCACTTCAAAGCGCACGAGACGGCACCGCGCGTTCAGGATTATAAACGAGAAAGAACACAATTATGGGAAAACTAATTTGTCAGTTCTTGTTTGCGTGGAGCCAGTTTTCGAATTGGCAGGCTCTAAAGAAAGGTGGTGCTCCTGGTGTAGAATGCGTGACATAAGCATAGGGGCATGCTGGCGGATGGTTATTTCATTGCGCTGTCCGAATCCTCATATTGGCCTCGTGGCCTAGTGGGTTAGGTGTCTGCGTGTGGCGAGTGTAATGTGTCCCTTCGCCCTCGAGTGCGCTAGCGTCTGTATTGTGTGGGGGGGGGGGCATGGCTATACTATATGTGATAAATCACTGGCTCGCACCGAAGCGGGCGCCCCCTACCGGTATGAATCAGTCAGCGTTGCCGGCATTCTCCATGAAAGCCCGGAAAGGAATGATATCAAATGAACAAGGCCAAGAGGCATGAAATCAGTCAAATGTGGACAATTTGAACTGTCATCACGTTTGGGCGAAAACATCGTTATTTTGAATTTGCCGCTTATCAGGTTCTTATCGATCTCGTCTGCTAGGATGCGGCAAGCTGACTATGTTGCGCAGCTGTGCACAGTATGCCTTCGAACCTGATTGGCGGCAAATTCAAAATAACAATGTTTTCGCCCAAACGTGATGACAGTTCAAATTGTCCACATTTGACTGATTTCATGCCTCTTGGCCTTGTTCATTTAATATCATTCCTTTCCGGGCTTTCATGGAGAATGCCGGCAACGCTGACTGATTCATACCGTTAGGGGGCGCCCGCTTCGGTGCGAGCCAGTGATTTATCACATATAGTATAGCCATGGGGTGGGGGGGGGGGGGGGACCAGAGTCTGTCGGTGCGTCTGTGCTGTGTCGAGAGATGTGTTGAAGTATAGGCGGTAGGACTATGCTTTGACTTGGCGACACAGGGCTCCGATCACTCTGCTGGGTATCTGATATGCCTGACGTGATTGGACAGCCTAAATGAGCATAGAGTGGGGAAGGTACGGCGATCTCAGGAATGCTGCGTGCAGTCTTCGGAGACTTGATAGATACCTTGGCAGCCCGTGGGTCTTTTATTGATAGCTTTGCTTTTTAGGTCGAGTGTATTCGGCGACGGAAGAAATTTACTGCGTGGTGGATTTTGATGATGGATCTTTTTCGAATAATCTGTATCGGCAAGATATTGAATCTTGCAAGTGCCCGGGCGGCGACTGCCACGGTTCGCACGCGTCGGGAAGTCGAGTTCAAGTTCGTTGGACCGATGGGCAGCTGTACGGAGCCACGTTTCGTCGAGCCTACCGCACGACCACGTATCACGTCGAGTTGGAGGACGGGGACAGTGTGCTGTGCAATCGCGATGAACTGTATTTGATGGGCGATAAGTTGCCAGCCGATGTGCAAACGAAAGTTCAAAGAAATGCGGCACAGAAGAAGAGAATGTAGGAGGTGAGATGGAATGTTTGAATTGCGAGCGGATGAAGTTTTTGTGTTTCGATTAATTCGTGGAAGTGGTTCGTAATTTAATAAGTTTGCATTTCGTGTAGAAAATGAGTTCGAGGGTGGATTTATGTCAGACTGTTGGTGATGGCACTGAACATGTAATTATGTGATTATTGCTGTTGATGGCAATGCATTAATCTGATCGTGAGTATAATTATTTGTGTGGTTTGGACTGCAAGAAAGGGCTGTCTGCAGTCGCTGATCCGAGCCACGATGGCTGCAGTTGCGTGCCAAACCTGTCACTCGAGGAGGGTGCAACTGGTCATTTCCCCCGTGCTGTCCTAGATTACGCTTGGTGGAAATGTGGATATTGATCTGGGGTGCACAGACACCAGTCGCAGCGACACAGCGCCGATATCCGCTATTCCAGCATGTCCCAACTGAAACGTGACTGCTGCAAGAAGAGCAAGCAACAGCTTGCAAGCTACTTGCTTGCATTGTAATACGACTGGGTCCCTATTCTTGGAGTGACTGGTGTAGCTTTTGCACCATGCCAGGGCCCAGGGCAGCCAACCAAGTCTTCCAGCCTAGTCCATGGCTTTTTTAAAATTTTTTGGGTTGCCGCCCCAGTTCCCCAGCCCGTTTTGCCAATAGCAAGTTAGCAGTCATGATATGATAAGCGAGGCTGTGAGGTGACCGGCTTCCCTCTGTGTGTCTCCACTAGGAGCACCTCCACACGAGGGCATCCTGTGCCAGCATTAGCGTCCCAGGATGATACTGGGCGAGAAGGGAGGGACCTTCCCGACTGGTGTTCCGGAGCCAGTTTCCTGATTCTCTACTCGTTCGGCGTCCGCCTCATGACGGTACTTGGTGAGTCACCCAGAGCCAGGTGTGCAAGGCCAGCGACGGACTCACTAAACTGCCGTCGAAGACTGGCTTCCACTCTGAGAACGGGCTTACTAAACTGCCGTCCGCAGCCGGAACAGAACTGCGGGCTCCCGGTCAGGGCTGCTGGCCCAAGCAATGCGGGACCAACGCCTGAACCAACTGAGCCACCGCGGCTCTACGTAGTCCATGGCTGAAACATCACCCTGACGGGTGATGAGCATCATCGGCTTCACGGATATCACATATTAGAAGGCGTAACATCGCCAAACGAGACAACGGATTACAGTATTATGCAGTTGGTGCAGCTGCTCAGAAGTGGTGTCAGACAGGCACAAACTTTTTTCCATACAGCGCAAGAAATAAGGCTTATCGTTAGTCTGGTTGCCGACTGGGCGCCAAGTGGGTGGACCTTACATCAGTTTGACTAAGCCAATGTTGTTTGATAGCAATATCCGACTGAGGATCTCACCAACTGGCAAGCGTGTCTGTCGGCATTGGTAGTTATCGCCTTGGAACAAAGAATGACGACGTCATGTCTATGGTCATCTCATGTCCTACTTTATCCATAGCAAAGCACCATACAGCGCACTCGAGGGCTAAGGAACACATACTGTGTTACCCGGGCGGGAGTCGAACCCTCCCCTCTAAGAGCGCACCCAGGGGTGAAAAGCATACGCTGAACCGCTGGGCCACGACCCAGTCCCGGTGGTCACAACATCCACGTAGCTATGACTGCCGACATCACACTCACCAGCACCAGCAGAA
>JASANH010000673.1:0-15110 GCA_030248295.1 Mesodorylaimus sp. YZB2_4 | reverse complement strand
ACACAGCGTAAACAAGTTAAAAGTGGGCTTTAAATCGAGAATACAGTAATACCAGCGCAAGGAGCCTCGAACTTCCGTGTCTCACTTTGTCTGTTCCAATTATTTTTTATGATTTATGGTTGATGCGGCAGGTGTTGCTTTCTCGTGTTGTGTCTGGAGCAAAAAATGCGGTGTAATCAGGCGCAGCGTGATGAATTTGAAGGCACATCAATTCTCACACTGAATAAAGGCGCTATGAAGTAAGGAGACATTATGAATTTAAAAAAATTCCTGGTCGCTTCACCTATTAGGAATTTCTCTGACGACTTGTAAGTAGCGTGTTAGGTTTAGCAAGGCTTCATAAAACTTCTTCTTCAGTCGACGTACCCACCTTGTATTTGATGAGTGGTCGAGTTTGCATTCTGTATGCCTAATGATCTAGCTCTGGTTCTTGAGGTTAATGATCACCAAAAATTATATGCTGCAGCACGTACGGCCCGTCACCCGGCTGGTCACATGTACTCGCGGTTTTAGGGTAGACAGTTGGACCAGAACAACTAGCCTCATTTATGTCACCAGCTTGGGGAAGGTGGCTGCTAGAAAATGCTCACATCTGCAGCTCTTGTATTATAGTGGATATTTCAGGGACTGTGTTGTGAAAAATGTTATTATACTTGCAGGACAGGTCTCTCTTTCAATTGCGCAATCTCCTACTCAGGCTGGAATTTTGATGAATTTGCAGCTTCGTAAGACAGTCTTGCAGCAATGGGGCACAACGTAATTCAGACAATGGGATGTTTTGCGTGCCTGGCGCTTTTGACCTAATTCATGAAATTTATGAATGCTTATAAATATTACTTCAAAGTGAAGATGAATTCGGTGACATCCATGGATGGATTTTGGGTCTGCAGAGGAATTCAGTGAGCACTGGTTTTCTCCCTGCTGCAGATGTTCTCCACATATCCTCAGATTATCCAGCAGTTAGCCGATAGGGCAAGGAGCCCAGGTAACACATGCCCGGAATGTTGAACACACAAGTGTATAGTGGCAGTATATATTTCAATTTACATACCGGTACAGGAAGACTTTTTTCTCACGGTCAGTCCCAGTTGGGCATATTCTTAAAACAGTGTTCAGAGTTTTAGCTCTTTGTCGTGAATCAGTGAGTCGTGAGTTCTGTCGTCTGCTAGATTGCCTAAAAACTGAGATTTGCAAATTCAGGCAAGAACGCGTGGACCTGTCGATGTGTCCACGCTAGCTTTTGCTGACACTGCTTTTGGATCGCAAACGCGCTCTGTCTTTCTGTTGCCTCGTGTCGGTGGGGAGTCGATAGGACAGGATAAACTTCTTTTCCTGATCTATATTACCTTTTGCAGTGGATAACCCAGTTTTCAATTATTGCATGCGTCGCCCAATGAACTCTGGAGCTCAAAGCTAACACGCTGTAATTTCATGAACTTGTAATCGAGTCCATAATAAAGCATTTGGAAGTCGTGAAACAAGCTCCCTCTAAAGTCCCTAAGCCATTATGCTTTGCGGGAAAGTTTTACTTGAGTACCTACCTGCGAGATTTATACGCCTGGTCAGCAGAAGCCTCCCAGCTAGATCTACAGTAGCTACCCATTCCTGAGGCCCTGACATTTTCGGAGAGTTAAACGGCTGTGCACCTTTTGGGGTCTATTGCGAATAGCTGGAGGGATCATCATCCTGGCGCCAGACGCTGTATTGCAAGATTCGCATATCCTTGGCATTCAGAGACAGCAAAAGGACATTCGGCCAGAATATATTTGATAAAAATGGGAAATGACAGCTCAGTCCCTATTTATTGCGCATTCCCTGATGTCTGGATAGGCAATGCGAAATGAGGTGCCGGACTTGCTTCTCGTGCTTGACTTTATCGCGATCACGAAAGCATCAAGCAGAATCCGCTGCTTCTGGAACAATACCTTAACGCATCAGCATTGCTCAGAGTAGCATCTGGCATGGCCGGTGACATAAATAAGGCTAGTTGTTGTGGTCTACTTGTCATCCCTAAAACCGCGAGTACATGTGACCAGCCAGTAGCCAGGCAGGATCTTTCTTGATCACCTTCTGTCAGCCTGGACTGGCCTGCTCAAAAGGCGCATCAAACACATGTACTACCTTTCCCAGTTTCATTTCATGAATTTTTTGCTAGTTTCACTCCTTTTCCGGTCCTGACTCTTCTCCACCCACCTAATATACCCCCTCGAGGACTGGCCGCGTTCGAGCACAATTTTTCTGCGTTTTCAAATTTTTCGAGTTTTTCTGTTCAAATGGACCCCCAACAAAAACCAAAACTTTTAACTTTTGTAACAAGTGACATTTTTCGGTCAGGAATTGCTCCCCGTCCCTCCCTGACTCGATTGAGCCATAAAAAGTTGCCCCGCGCCTCTCCAGATGGTTTTTATGAGGTCCGGAAGTGCAAAAAATGATAATTTTGCCCGAGTGGACCCCCTTCTGAGGACCCTACAGCAATCTGGGGCAATATCTGGTCAGAAAAATGCCAAAAGGCACCAGCAGAGATGTTACCCTGTCGTTTGAGCATATAGCTGTTGAATCCCCCGCTCTCACGCAGCTCCAGATGGGCGTTGTGATCTATCGGGTCCATACATACATACATACATATATGACGCGGACACGTTTCTGCTCATAGAAGAATAACCAGTGAAGATTTTGAAAAGATTTTCAGTACACACCTTCCCCAACTAGTCCCTCATATACGTACCGAATTTCATCAGTTTTAGCCGCACGGTCCGCGAGTTATAGCGAAAATAAAAAACCAGTCGGAATTTTCGCCCTCGCACGCTTAGTATGAGTGGAGCCCGAACGGATAGAGATTTTGGAAATTCCTTCTAAAGTGCTCAATCTAGTGTAAAGTTACGCTAAGAAACAAATTTTCATTGCCTTACGATATCAGGCTGTTGAGATATCGTTGTTGGTGTGGCACATCTACTACTGTACATAGGGGACGCTACCGCGCCCCCCATGGATAGGGGTGAAAGCTTTGGATAAAAAATTGACAGCCTGGTGAATGTCAACAAAGAGAAAAAAGCAGTTAGAATTGCCCCCTGCTTGAGTCTGCTTTTGTGCTGATTAATACAGTTCATCCATGACAAAGAACCAAGAATTTCCTGCAGCATGATGTTGCAATAACTACACAAAAAATGAGCCAGCCAGCTTTGGCCTTCGATCCCCATCGCAAGAAGACACGAGGTAAAGCACACTTTCTAGTCAGATACCTGAACATATGTCCATTATTAACCATTCTCGGAGGAGTACACGATAGAGCTGCCAGAAAACCGTATTAGGTCCCGGATTCACTAAGATGCGCGGGGGGGGGGGGGGGGGGGGGGTTTCTCACTGACTTAAAGGAAGAGCGACTGATGAAAATAATGTTATTTGGTGTTGTACAATCATGTCGAAGTTTTGACGAATAAAAACATAATTATACTCATGCATGTTTCGGAGTCACAGTTGACGTGATTATTCTCGGGTCGGGGTGTTCTAGTATGTGCTCGCGGTATTTTTCTCGTCGAATGATTCCGAAACCACTTTTCATGCCTAATATTTTTGCCTTTGTCGTGAAAAAATATGGTCTGTAAATTTAAGAAATCGTTTCGCCAAAGGAGTTTTCTGGAAATGCGCAGCAACAGAATGAAAAACGGATAATATACAGTCTTTGGATGGTGGAATAGAAAATATTATCCATTCTTCAAAGCAGTATTGCTCAAAACGGCCCTATTCGGCAACATCTGCTTGACAACGCTATTTTCGAACTATCAGGACACATTTTGTGGCTAACTTATAGAACATATTAAAATGCGTCGTTGAGAGAATATCGTACACTATGTTGCCGCGAACGCGAGCCAAGACTACGAAAATGAGTCTGTCAGCCCATGGGTGCGAAGATGATAGAAGATTCTGGTGAAAAGTGTTGTAAAAATAAAACAGGTCAAATTCAGAATGAAGGCTCATGGCTGCCCCGCAGCCACAGAATTGAGATCTTACCTCAGGACACAGCATCAGGGCGCAAAGAATTACGGACAGGTTTGGCGCGCACTGCATGTCATTGTTCACTTCATCAGGCCCACAGACCCTCAGAAAGCACTCACTTCTAAAGCATAAGGAAACAAGATTATCAAAGACAAAATGAGAGGACATTAAAACAAAAACGCTGAATAACCTGTATCTGTACTCGAATCGAAAATGTTGGCACACACTGTTTTTCCATGGAATACAGGAGATAGATAGACCAGACTGTGGACACACGAGTAGTTTTTTCCAATGCGCTATTGAGACATAGAAATAACACAGATTACTGTATATCTTTCTCAAGAAACTTAAATGCGAGCGGTGCTTGGTTTTTTTTGGGTGTAACCAAACAGAATCAGGCGCTTCAGAAAGACGTGTCGAAAAAGACGTGTTGGAAACTGCTTCCCCCGCACAAGATGACATAAACTGACGCATATTTAAAGACGGAGTGCGCTTTGAAATCGATGTTGGGATATTGAAAAAAGAGTATGATATTCAGATTCAACACTGACGTATTATAGGTTGTAGGCAAAAGTTCGGCCGCTATCTGAATCATTTTAGTGGCCAAAATTTTTATTTCATGGACCCTCCTTTGCAATTAAGAATTTCGACTTTTTTACAAGAGGTTTAGAAATTTGGCTACCCCTATAAGACGTGGAAACTACTATCTCATACTCTTTTTCAAATATTCTGACATCGATTCCAGAGTTGTGATTCTTCATTTGGCCTTGCACATTGTACTGTAACAGGATCAGCATCAGCCATGCTCGAGTTCATCCCACTGGTCCTAGGCTTTGTCGTCCCGTCAGTGACCCAGCCATGGACTCTTCTTCCCGGAGCGACAGTCAAGTCGATTTCAGCCAACTCTCGTAGTGTGTGGGTTGTGCAAACTGATGGTTTCTTAGCCGAATGGAATGGCACGAATTTTGATAAAAGTTTGGGCGGCTGGGGATTTGACGCGTCTCCAAGTGAAATAATGGTAGTGTGGGCGTTGTCGAAATCAACTCCGTCTGGTGATGTGAGAATTAAAAATATCTTTCCCTCACTCTGGCAGTACAGTGCACAGTGCATGCACACATTGACTTCGGGAAAGTGCATCCTTAACTCTTCTTTAACAGCATTTAACGCCTTTTTCAGACTTGCTGCGTCAAGTACATGCTGTGGTTTCGATCACCATATGAAAAAGATTGGAAACAAGTACCTGATCCTCCATGCGAAAATCCCATCAGTGTCGTCGGCATTTCGGTTTCTACTGCTGATGTAGTAACCGCAACCAATAAGATGTTCAGATACTTTGACTGGGCTGGATGGGAACGGCTGCCCGGCAGCGTTCTTTCGAGCGGTGGTGCGATGAATAGGGATGTCTGGATGATTGGAGTCGATAATAAGTTATATAGATGGAAATATAATGAAAACATAAATTCATATATCGATGGCTATTGGATCCAACAACCGGGCAACGACCCAGTTCAAGTCGCAGCATACAACGAGACGCGTGTTGTCATGCGCAATGGAGCTGGCGAAATTTTCGCTTGGAAAAATAATAATTGGGTCAAAGTTGCGTTTAATGGGCCTGCTTCAAGTATTGCCATTGGTGTATACAACATTTATGCTGTCAACAAGAACACTGGTCAAGCTTTTTTAACCTCTTTCTATCCATAGTGGGAAATCAGGTGTGCGTACAGTATCAGTGAGAAAAAGCTGCACCACACAGCTGAAAATTTTGCGAATAAAATGTTTTCGAGTTCTCTTTGCGATGGTATATTTATAGACGCTAGAAAGACTATGTCCCCTTGTTCACTGAAAAGTCTCTGCCCTCGCTGAGTCGATTTGCACCCCAATACGGGAGGGATTTTCGGCCATCTTGAGGTGGGGCTGAATCGTTTAATCTTTGTTTTTGAAGTCGTTCAAAAACATTTTGGAGAAAAACGATGAGCGAGTACCGCCAAGACCAGTGGCCAGGTGGCGCTCGCGGACGGACCAGAGGGCCCTCGTTACCAGTGAAGACCCTGAAGGATGTGACGTGATTGGAGGATTGGAGGATGATGACCCGCCTTTTCGTGCGCTGTGCCTGATTTTGTAGGGCTTAGTTAGTTCAGTTGAAGAATTCGGTTCGGCAAAGTCGTCTTGAGATTTCGTCTTGTGTTTTGGTCTATTCGCCTTATCAGCGAGGCGATCGGGCGGCCAGGCGGTACGACGAGGCGAACCTGGCCGAGGACTGGGCTCACGTGTGTGGTGTGGCGCTGGCATTGTGAGGGACGTGACGGATCGGGACAAGGGCTCTCTCGAGCATAGCCCTTTACTCGACTCAGCGTCTTGGGTGCGCGTGGGATCGGCGGTCACCAATGTGGTGAGCGTGATAGGTGTGTAAGTGGATCAGGAGGATAGCAAACGGGTTCTCAGCTTACCCTTCTAATCTCCTAGCGGCACCAGGTTACGGTAGGTTAGGCAAGATCAGGTTGGGTTGCTGTTGTGGTGACACACGACGGTAACATAACATTAATACATTATGTCATATTACTGTATTTCTTTGCGGACTATTGCAAGCATGCCCTCGTGCAGGCCTATGCATACACGACAAGTAGCAAGATTTTTGGAAGACTGAACAAAGGCCTATAAATAAATGGTTTGTGATCGCAGAGAGCCGATCAGCTTGATGTCGAAAACAAGAGTGACTGTCTTTTCCTTGGCGCATAAACTGGATAGAAGCAAGCATGAGCCAGCCTTGTCGGCTACCAACGTCCAGTCGCGTGGCCAGGGTCCTGCGCGGGTATGCAAATCGTACCCTACCCATACCCACTGGACGACCTGTGTGCCCATGCCCATACCCGTGCCTGGAGTACATTACCCATACCCATACCTGTAATTTTTCAAAAATTTTTCACAATTTCACCCGCCTTTTTGATAAATGTTCGAATGGAGTGCAAAAACAGAGAAGTAATCAATTCATAAAAATAATCCCCCCCTTTGAAGTTCAGAAATACTCATTTATCTTTTCATCTTGCCCTGTTTCAAAGTTTTATAACTGAAGATGCTCAATACTGTAGTTTTATCTTCCAAGGAAATAAATTTCCACTTCAAACCAAGACTTATAGCATCATTTCATCTTTGTTTTTTTGGCTGCTTCGATAGGAGGTTAGACAGATAGGCAAGAAGTCACTTAGTCAGTCGTTTCATGCGATACTCACCATTTGGGGCCTTGACGTCCCCCACCAGTGGGAAACTTTTACTAGATGGAACTGACTTTACTGTCGTGAGCAGCTGAATAGGATCCTTGTGTATCCCCGGGGAACGGTGATGTTCATCATCACTTATACTGGACGTTTACTATAAATAATATGGGCGCAGTCAGAAAGAAAGCGATATTATTAATTCTGAGCTTTTATTTTGTTCATCTTACCTCAGCACAATGTAAATACATTCAGCAATGTTTTTGCTTTGTCACATCTTGCGCTATCTTAGATCTACAATGCAACCCAAGCGCGTGTGCCAGTTTGGGAGGTGTAGTGGATGTATCACAATGCTTTTTCATTACAAAGGCGGCATCAACATGGGAGAATGCCTGGAAGATGTTCCAGAACCAGGGAGTAGTACTAGCTCAAATTCATACAGACAGCGAATATGACAAGATACTGGGCTCGAATGTAAGATTTGCTTCAACCCCTCCAGCACCATGTTTTGGAAGATTTGCATTGTAAAATGAGAAGCATTTTTGAGAATAAGGCGAATGATAATGTACATTTTTGAGAATGAGAATGAGAGGAATAAGACGAGGATGAGAATCAGCATCAGACGATGAAAAACATTTTCACGCTTCCAGATGATAGCTGCATTGCACTTTTGGCATTTCGACGTCAGGATGGCATACGTGGTGCGCCATGCTCAGTCACATTTAGGTACGATGCTGTAACGACACCTAACGCAAAAATGAGTGCTGGCAATCATGGATCAGATACCATACCTGTGGTCATTATGATACTGGCGACGAATACTGCATGGCACTGAACTCATATGGGTTGCTCAATGATCTTCGCTGCGATACTTTTCTCTGGCGTTGTGCCAGTTTTCCAGTAAGCTCGTGAAAAACGTCTAAGCTAATTCAACCAAAGTGCTTCCTGTTCTAGGCGGGGAGGAAGATTACAAAAAACCAACGTTTGCTTGGTGGAAATACCTAACGCGATATCTGCTGGGAGAGAATTTGATGTCGTAGCTTTAATTTTATCACTTTTTTTGCGACATCTAAAGCATTCTGCGAGCTGTTCTCGTTCTTAATTCTGGACGCTTATCAAGAGTACAGTGCTAAAAAAAGAACAAAATTCATGTTTAATAAGGTTACGCAGCATCACTCGTCACTTACATCATTATGATTGCACCAAAAGTGAATTCCTTTTCTTCGATGCAAAAAACATTGCAGGTCGTGTCTTTCAGTATGTCTGGAAATATTGTACTAGCTAGTCAGCATTTTTAAAAAGTTGAATTTTAAAAAACTATGCCTGCTTCCCAAATTCCAGAGTAAACATTTTTTTGACATTAAAGGTCCAAACGGACAGAAGACTAGCAAAATTCGACCTTACACGCTGTATTCTATATCTCCCAAATGGAAAATAGTGACTGTGGAGCTCACCATACTGTTGCACTAGAGCTAGTGCATCCTGCTCATTACATGTGCTCGGTAAGCACAAACCCCATTGAATATAATCATAATATTGAGTCCAGTCATCTGTCTTTTCTGGGCAATCACTCCATGCTCCACCGAATAAAAGCATCGGCGAAATTATTGCGTAACAGTATTTTCCTCGATATCTCCTTAAAAACAAAGTTTATTTTAATATTTTCACTTTAAGACAAAGCTTTGCACTCTTGAATTGATATTAGAAAAAAAATTAAATGATATTCAGATTCAGCATTCGCGTTTTGATGGGGATAGCCAAAATTTCAGACCCTTATCTGAATTATTTAAAAGTTTCGTTTCCCAAGGTCCCCTTTGCAATCAAGAATTCCGACATCTTTTACAGAGGTCCAGAATTTTGGTCACCCCTTTTTAAATGCGAGTGCTGAATCTGAAGAGCATATTCTTTTTTTAGTAGTCCGACATCGAGTCAAGGGTGTATTCCTCTTCCAATCTGTTCACTCCGACTTACAATTAGATCGACTAAAACAGCGTACCCCTATGATGCCCTACGCACTAAAACGTTTTTTTAGCTGGGTCACTTGAACAGCAGGCAAGATACATAGCTCGGAGTCTTGCTAGGAAGAGCTGGAGACAAGCTGTCCAACGTCAGGTTTTTTCAATTTATGAGCAGTGAGTTGAGTCATCAGAAATCATTGAAGTAGTCTGTCGCTTTCCTGTGCGGTGGAGGTGCAAGAACACATTTCGACAGCAGTTTGTGCATCCGACTATAATTTGGCCTTTAACTCATGCCCTTGTGACCTCTATATTGTCAGTGCACACTAGTACTGTTAATACATAGCTCTCCTAAATGTACACAAATAGGTAAAGAGTTCGGTTCAGATGCAAAAAAATTTTCAAGAAGCGGCAGAATCGCCTCAGAAGGAGACAAAATGATAGGTTCAAATTCTAATTGTTTAAGATTTTTAAAAGCACATACTCTTTGCGATAATCTCCTGGAGGTCTTTCCACATCAATACTGATACATTGACTGTAACTACCATGCCAGAAATAGTTGAGTTGCATGACGGCGGGTGGTATTTTTCCAAATGCGTCTATTTCTGAAAAAATACATTCCACTTGATATTTCATAAAAACGAAGCAAGCAGCTCACAAACAGTGCATTCTAATTCTACTCTATCAGAGACATTAGTGGTAGCAGATGACAGTCTCCCGCTACTTTAGTCTACCTGGGTGGGCGAGGCCAGGCGTGTCCCCGCTTGACCGCAGTGCAGTGTCAGCCTGATCCCTCCAATGACCATTTCCAAGGCCCAACAGAAATGGTCATCGTCTATCGCGGCAGGTACCCGTCAAAAATTTAAAACAGAAAGGTCACTAACGGCTCGCATAAAAGAAAGCGATTATCAGATCTAGGCGTCATATTTTGCGAAAAGCAGCAAAAAATCTCCTACCTCACGTGCACTTCCTGAAAAGAATCACTCACGTGTTAGAATCCAAGCCACTTTCTCTCTCGCCTCAACATGAGCATCCTCACAATCGATATTATCGGCTCCCGCGCATGCTTCAATGGCAATAGACTCGTTCTTGTATTTCCTGGTGGAATCAACAAAAAATTGCATATCTTCGGCGCACGCATTTGTCAAATTCAATGACCAAACTGGCTTAAGTCGTGGAATTAATTCCAAGAACAAATCGATTGCGTTAGGTCCAGAAAATAAGTCCTCGGATGGAATTCTTTCTTTTTTTGATTGGTGACCATGCGAGTAGATGCTTTTGAAGTGGGCCAATTTTTTCAAAGCTCCTAGTTTTGATTCTGTCGCACCATTAACTATATACAAAAAAAACGTAGGCGAATAGTCAGTCTTAATTGACACGAGTTATGACTTTATTCTTGAAAAAGCTGGGAGTCCTGCTCATTACAAGCCCATTTATAGGGCCATTTTTTGCTTTTTATCACACAATATTTGGTTTTTAAGGTAACCTCAGATTTTTGTAATTCAAGTCAGCCAGTGACGTCAAGTGAGCAAAGGGCGAAGGGCGGAAGGAGAGTCAGCACTGAAACAAGGAAGAACAATGATAAGGTGGGAGCCAAACTTACAGTTAAACGATACTAGACTACCAACGGGGGTTCTCTGCAGAATTTTTTTGTAAGGACCTAACAATGGTCTGGTGAACAGCCCGCCGCTTTCAGACTTTCTATTCTTCTGTTTCTTTCACAGATCTTAATAAAGGTTCCCAAAAACCACTTCTTGCAAAGTATGTTGTGGACCCATTGTATACTGCACCAACTTCGTCTGTTTCCGTCATAGACGACGGATCCAGCGAAGCCTATGCAATGCGATCGTAAAAGTGTGGCTTTAGATGGAGACGCGCTCTATGAAAGGCCTTAGCAAAAGAAGCCCACTTCAGCTGC
The DNA here is from genome assembly GCA_030248295.1 of Mesodorylaimus sp. YZB2_4. Classification (NCBI taxonomy): domain Eukaryota; kingdom Metazoa; phylum Nematoda; class Enoplea; order Dorylaimida; family Dorylaimidae; genus Mesodorylaimus; species Mesodorylaimus sp. YZB2_4. Next base: position 4,035 of record JASANH010000673.1, on the reverse strand, counting down.
TAATTTAACTGTCCTGCCCCTCAGAGTTCTCGAAATCCGTTAATGTGCGCCGATTTTGACCATTCTGTCCAATCAGCTCGTTATATGTAGTCTTACGATTAGTGCAGTATGATTCCTTTCGTATACTGTAACTTTGTTCTTACCAACTGTGAGGCATATATGTATATTTTATGTGCACCTGTTAATGAAAATCCTGCGTTTAAGCTAATAACCCACTTATCTAACCGAAAAAAGAGCTATATCGATCAGTAAATATATGCTCGATACTGTCGCGCGGATCCCAAAATTATCTAGCAGCAGTTACTTATGATAATTATCAGAGCCGCCCTAGCGTGCCCCGTAATCTAGCATTTGCTCCAAACCTAGTTTTAAAAGCGAGCGAGATGGTGAAGACCCAGCCATTAATATTCAATGACTAGTTCTCAACTGTGCTCCGTGTAGCTCTCTTATCGCAACGCATCAGCCTCGCTCAAAATAAAACTTATTTAGTTTCTGGTGGTAAAAATGTGACTTTTACTTCCAATAAGATCTTTTAGATATTATAGTGTTATTCAGACCATTGATAGTCCCACCTATTTATCAGGGTTTTTTAAAAATTTACTTAGAAAGACTCTTACGCGGAAATGACTCAGAAAATTAGGCCATACTTGCATCTCACAATTTAGCTTTGCATTCTTGGAAGCTACGCAGAATAAAACTGTGGGAATGCATGGGGGAATGAAAACTTTGAGCATGCATGCAAGAGTATACGTATAAGCAAATCCCGCGAGCCTGAACTTTGGAATGATATGGGAACGTTTCCGCAACTGCTAATAGTGGGATCGCGCAAAAATTCCCTCCGCCATTGGCGCTTCACGTCGTTTAAAAGAACCTCTCACCGGCTGACTTGAATTACAGAGACCTAAGGAAACCCCCAAACCAATTATTGTGTGATAATAAGCAAGAAATGGCCTCATATATGCAGCTGTATCAAAGGATGCAGCAGTATTTAGACTCGTTCGACCAGATCTTTCATAATAATGACCGGGGACCTGACCCAATCTGTGGTCTAATCCCAGGTATTAACCCCAGAAACATATCCCCAAGTGACGTCAGCTTCGCCATTTCTGGGTCGCGCTACAGCTCGCAGTAAAGAGCTTCCTGATGTTATCAGACATTCCTCAGTCGACGGGTAATTTCCCTCTCCAGGAGACAGAGCATGTTTAACATTTCATTCTTGTCACTGGTTGTCGAAAAAATTGGTCGGTGCGTCGCACCCTGGCACCCACCCAACAAAGACACGTCCTAGGTTTCTTAGTGCAGTTACAGCACATACCTGCGGTAAATAATTGGACCAAAGTTAATAGCAGCAGGAAAAATGCCATTGGTTTGAGTTTTTGGAACGGCGGGCCACTGCAGACCAACTGCGAAGCTGGAAGTGACGAAGCTTCCCAAACGTAGGCTTTTTGTACCCATTTAGTGCTGCGAATTGTGTTTCGCAAATGATTGAGTGCCAACTGAAAGTCGGCGCTACAAAAGCGCATATAGCTCGTAGCTAACTTCGTTATGCTAGGTATATGCCTGTTTCGTGAAACGACCCAATATGACTCTGAGTAATGTTTAACGAATGGTTTCCTGTTCGTCAAACAGCAAACGGTCAGCCGGGCAAACAGGTAGCGAAAACGTCATCTAGTTTTGCTGTTGTTATATGTACAGTAGCAGCTGAAGTGGTTACCTTGAGCTCTACTGCTATCTCTATGTCAGCGAAGCTAACTAAACGCGAGTTAGGCCAGCCTATTTCCCTTCTAGACGTTTTCGAGATATTACATGCAAAAATCGTCCTTTATCATTGTGCGCCTGATTGGGCGCTCTTCTGTAAGGGCACTGCTGATAATCTGTTAAGCTGAAAATTCGATAATTCTATTAAAAAAATTTGTTGTTTAGGCTCTTCGCGTTCTGGTGAACTGTCTGACATAAAGATCAAAATTCATTGAAGTAGAATCATGACAGTTCCATACTGGCGACTGGATTTTTGAAAAGAAGGATACCAATCGTATGTTTCTGCCATAATTAATTTACACTATCGACATTGACACACTCGTCATTGTCTTACTCTACTGCCATATCTTCTCACTTTAAATAGTACGAGGTGTAGAGGATCTGATTATCATATTTTTTTATGACATATATTTGGCTGGACACGATTGCAACGTGTGAAACTTGTTCACTGAACGACACTTTGGCCTAATCTTTGTCTTCCCAAGGATACACTTGTCCAAGCTCCGTTGTGGACATCGATTTGGACAGCGTTGTAGCTTGGTTTCTGAGCCCATGAGCCTCTTTCTTCGAAGGGCTGGCTTGTCAAGGTCCATTGTAAGGAGCAAGATAAGATCCAGTTTGAGTGCCATGATAATCAGGTCGTGTGCGTGATGCTACCTTTGCCCTGCTAGACCTATGTCAATATCGGGTACAAGTCATGCTGACTGGTTCTCTTGTCATTCTGGGACTGGGATTGTGTAATAGACCTATTTGTCTTATTGTGACCTATTCAACCATCCATCGTTCCGTAGAATTTTCTTTTGTTCATCGCCGCAGCCACTGAAATGGCGCTCACAGGTATTAGGGTCCAAGCAATAGAGTTCGCATCTACCCATGTGAACATATGCACCTTGTTTGTCAAGCTGACAGCGATAGCTTGGTGTTCAGCGAGCGCACTGATTGACTATGCTGGACCATCAAGTCGCCTGTAGACGCGAGGTGTTATATGCCACGCAACAGCTCTATAAAGGAGCAAACGTTGCTCCTGAGGGAAGTTTGAGTGATCTAAAGTTAATCCGAAAATCAAATCCATTTGGATCATTTTAACCATCATGCTGCACGTTGACCAAAATATGTATCCCGATTCCCCGTTCACATACTCGTTCCAGCGCAACACCCAATCCTGAAACTGCCCAGCTATCTTGTCGCTTCGTACTGGCGCCGCTCAACTTCCAGTGCTATGGGACTAATATAAACCAGAACAAAGCTTGTTGCAGATGTCCGAGAGCTCTCGAAAAAGCGAGGTGCAGACAACAAATGACAGCCAAATGACGATTCAGTCAAGAAAGGCACACGTACAGCGTCGGACAGGTTTTTCTTTGGAGTCGTCAGGAAATCCACTAGAAATTTTTGAGACCAACGACAGTTTGGCATTTTGGTTCTCTGCTGTATTGCTTAAACTGAAGTCATGTTGCGCAAACACTCCAAAAAGACTTTGGAGAAGACATTGGACCCAAATGCTAATCATTTTATTCCCTTCAATCAAACAACAAGGGAACAGTTTCTGAAAACTCGTCGTCTGATCGTGAGAGTAACGAAAACGGGAGGGAGCTGCAGACAAAGCTGGATGATTATACCAGAGCAAAAGCCAAACACAATGGTGCGCTGCGTGGGCGGGAACAGACGGGAAGACACTTGGCCTTGCGCCAGCACACTATGTCATATTATGTAGGTATGTCATGACAGCCGGCTAGCCGTTTCGCGCTCATCAGACCGTTGTGTCCGAACGCCACATGCCTGCTATGCCCACCTTATTTCTTATTCGCAAATGATGTTTTCAGGAGAGACGAGTTTAGAGATTACGTATTGCCCGTTCAAACAAGGTGACCCTTCAACAACACACAATCAACGGCTTCCCAAAATTGTCTCTCAACGCTGGTTTGATGGCTGTAACCGCCCTGAATGCCAACAAATAATTCTCAGAGTTCACTCAGAATGTGGTAATGTACTGTGAACTGTATATTGTGCTGTCGGTTTTCGACGACCATCATCGATTTATCCTTGGATTTTGTGTTTGCTGAGAAACGTCGTTGTACAAGAATGTGATGATCTGTAGGCCACAATGCTCATTGCTTGTTATTGATGTTGGTTCCTTTTAAAAAAAAAATTTTCCAGGTTAGATCAAACAACTGTTAAGCTAACATCAAACTATGCAAGATCAGATATCAATTAATGATAAGCTATTCATTATCGAGTGCATGAAAAAGCGCGCAAAAAATCAAATCCTGACTTCTAATA
>JASANH010001710.1:0-15245 GCA_030248295.1 Mesodorylaimus sp. YZB2_4 | reverse complement strand
AAAAAAAAGGAAGAATTTCTTGAACACTTGCCACTGCTGTGGCAGCTGTTTCTCGGTTCGGTCGAGTGATGACTGGTGCATTGGCGGTCAAGGTTGTCAATGGGGGGTACTCTTCATTGCTGATCTCATTAGGCTTGTTCGATATATTCGTTGTCGGAGTCGGTCCTATCGATCCTGATTCAGCAGCTTGTCGAAATCCTCCACCACCGCTGGCCATCGCTGCATATGAGCCTGGTTCTGGTCGGTAGTCGGCAAGATAGCAATTCCTTGCCATGTGGCCTTTGCTCTTACATCGCCAGCACCAAATGGGCATTCCGTGATACCATACTTGGACCGAGAATGCTTTTCTTTGATCACGAGGCTTGAAGTCGATGTATCCAGGTATTTCCTTCTCAGGGGGCAACGACACAATAACTGATCTTGCACCAGATCTAATTTCCGTTCCACGATAGGTGATCCATCTCATTTCTGACCTGCTTGGAAATCCGTGATCTTTGAGCCACTTTTCTACTTCCGTGTGTCCAATGTCGATCGGTATTCCAAACAAATGAATGGTTTTTCTCCCCTCGGGAGTGAACACTTTTGGCATTTCAATATCGACACGAATATTGAAAATTGACAATTTTTCCTTGACGACCAGGTCACGTGATTCTTTTGTTGGATAGGCCAGCTTAATTGCACGAGCGAAGCGCCAAGCAAATAATGGATGTCTTTCTTTTGGATTTTCTTCCGAGATGGCTTTCATAATCACCTCTACACTCTTGTCGAGCAGATCATTCGACCGCAATGAGATGTAGGCAAACTCGAACCCGCTCTTGACAGACGTGGTGTTTTCCAAAATGAACTCATTTTCGATTTCCATCGTATTGGAAGCTTGATTCTCCATTATTCTCCTTCCCGTGAAATACCTTGAACCACGATACTTCCTCCTCCAGAGGATTCCGTAAAGTGAAATCAGGTAATCGATTCGATATAATCTTATCAATATCAAGATCTCTATCCGTTGTCCTTTCGCTCTATTACGTAAAAAAACTAGTTTCTGCACACGCAGGAGAGAGAGTTGAGATCATGTGCTCATACAGCAGCTTGGTCTTGAGATGTTTAATCGGATATGTTCTTGTATCCAGTCCAAAAGTGCCTTTATCCGATAAGCTGAATTTGGCTGTCTTCACAGCCCTGCGTATATCCCTGTACAGCTGGGGCACAATTATACTGTCCAATTGGTTCAGGCTACTTCTTCTTTTTAAATGCATCGCATCGCAGTCCGTATTTCATCTTCGTCAATCTCGTTACCCAGTTCCTCCCTGTCTTGGTCTTCAGCTAAGCAATAAGGAGACTGTCCCAAGAAGAGATCAGCAGCCTCCCCGTCAATTGATCCTGTACTGGTAAACAGATGCGCGTACTGCCTTCTTATTTCCTGTATGACTTCCAGGTGGTCTTCGTACAAGGTCCCATCCTCCCCGCGGATCGCATAAATTGTCCTACTCTCAGTCGAGTTTTTCTGCATTAACTTTGCCTTTGTTAATGTAAACTGGTCAGTTACCAGGTCCCTATAATGCGTTTTCATTAACCTCTTCCTAACTTCCTCGCGATCAAAAGCTTTGAGCCTCTCGCGAACATCCAAGAATTCTACTTTTAGCATCTCGCTCTTGGCGTGCAAGCCTAATAGCCTTATAGTACCCTCTAACTCCTATTCTAGCCATAAGCGGCATTTTCTGTTTTCTGCATCCATCGTCTTCCTCCGTCCTTTGCACATTATGCCTATATCATGCTTACACTCCTCCCATAAGTCCAACACATCCTCATCGGGTGCGTTAGTCAACACGGTTTTCAACGCCTGAAGTTTGTCCCTGATGCACTCCTGCAAACACCGGTCCCTCACTAGAAAATCTACATCGAGCTTCCAATAAGAAGGGCCCCTTCTTACATTAGCAAATAAAAAATTAAATTCGAGCTCAAAGATTTTATGGTCTGACAGACCCGTATTAGTGAACTTATGGTTTACATATGATGCTACCACGTTTTCAGTGCCGTAAATTCTATCAAGCCGTCCCTGTACTGTACGTACAGTACCTGGGGAGAGGGGACTACTCCTCGCTCAACAAGTAGGCGGTGGCTCGATGGAAAGAAAGAAGATTAAAAATGACAAGTGATTTTTAGTGATATGATTAACCAGGTGGTTATGTTTGTGTTGATTGCCTCAATTCCGCTTATACAATATAAATGCATTTTCAAAAAAAAACACTTCTGGCAAATCTTCAACCTTGTGGGTCGCCTAAATGGGTAGGAATAATTTACAAGAGTGGCCTAGTTGCTTCTTCGGTTTAGATGAATGGATACATATCCAATAGCTTCCATGCAAGTAGAGGGGTCAGGCAGGGCTGCCCGCACTGCTATATGTACTGGTGTCGGAAACAATGACAAACTACGTTAGGAGGGACAAAGCATTCAAAGGGCTGGACATTATAGGGCATAAGTAACTATGCAGATAATACGAATTTCTTGGTGTCTGAACATTCAGTAAGTCGTATCATGCACATCTATGAGCACTGTAAAAGAGCCAGCGGGGAAACAGCCAAGACAAAGATTCTGTGCCTAGGAAAGAAAGAGCCCGACAGCGTAGGACCTGAACTGAGTCCCTTCGTTGTAGACAATTTAAAAGTCCACGGAGTTTTCCTTTTCGGCAGGATTCATGCAGCAAATATTATATTTTTTCTTTATTTACATATTTCTTTATCTCTTAGTTACATATTTTCTTTCTTTTTTCTTTCATAGTTGTGGTATCTTGGATCAGTAATTGCACCCAATACTGATTTTCAAAAATTCACAGAAAGAATGATTGACAATTATCTGTGGCATCCAGCCAACAGTCAACAAAATGAACTAGTGCTGAAGAGGAGCAAAGGCCTGGGCGGAATAGGCTAGCCAGACAGGCTGGAAGATCTTCGCATTTAGGTTGATGTAACTCCTTAGAAGGACCCTGGCGCAGCAGGAAGACGTGTGGCACAGATGTTTCGACTACTTTTTTGACCGAGTTAGGCATGCAAAGTTATGTAATGTAGGAGAAATAAAGACACCTCGTCTGTACCAAGATATAAGAAGGGCCAAACTTACAGTGAGCTTCAAGCTGCTTGGCCAGCACAACGTCGGACTGTACAGGAAAACGTACCCGATAAAGCATGTCAAAACGAAAGTGCTCTACAAACACCTGATGGAGAAGAAGACAGGGAAGGCCACAGCTGCCATGCAAAGTTACTGTTGTGAAAAATTGGGTAGAGCCAATCTTGACTTCAGGGCCTTCTGGAGACTAATACAAGCAAACACGTGGATTGTCTGACCAGGTCGATACACTACAGTCTCCTGTACAAGGGACTGTACAATAGGAGTAGGATCACCACCTTCGCAGATGTAAATGAGTCGTGCAAGCAAATACTGCGAGACAGAATATCTGAGAGGATGCTATGTTTTCGTTGAGTGCCGAAGAGTGCTTGAGTTCTGGAAGAAAGTAGAAGGCCTTCTCCAAAGAATGGATACTTGCATCAAGATCAGAGCTGAGAACAAGATCTTCGGTCTGGCTGGCATAAAAAGCAAAGCCACGCTCGTGACAGCGAACATATCTAGTTTTGCAGTCAGCCCAGAGATGCGTCTGTTCGCCAGAATGGATTTTGAAAAAAAGGAAAACTGGTAGATATTTGGGAATCAATGAGGAAGAGACTCTGGGTCTTGACAAAGAGGGCTCAATTCATTTTGGACAAGTATCGGCTTGAGGATATTTTTCTGAAGCCTTTTTTCATGCAAGAATTGAAAAATATGAAATAGAATAAAAACAATAATAATAAAAAAACATATATAAAGAAAAAACTTTGATCATTAAAGGACCACTTTTTTCGTGCTCTTTGTGGGGACTAAAGGATGCATTGCGTGATACAGTATGTGTCTATTTTGCCCCCCTTTCGGCCAGGAAGAAAGAACTGATTAAAAAAAGAAGGGACGCCACTTATCCATGGACGCGTTGTAGCCATACAGGAAACAGTGCTCAGGAAGCAAGAGACATAACGATCGCAAAGTTTCGTTTTGGGTCTCATCTTTCCTTGTGCTTCGCTTGCTAATCTACAGTATTTTGATGAATGTCGATGCTGATCACGTGGAGCCAAGCGTAGTCAGCCATGCTTTTGGGTTAGCGCTGTAGGAAACCCACGACGCCAGTGTAATGAAATTACGACCTGGGAGTGCAAAGCAGTAGTGGCAGCAATCGCCTCTGCCATTTTCACTGTTCACCCAGCTGCTGCCGCGTCCAGTCGTGCCGAGGTTACTGGCGCAAGATGTCGAAAAAACCAGTCGATGCATCTGTGATCGTCGGCGGGGGATCCAAACCGACTCAGCAACAGTCGCAAGATTCGCCCAGTGTCTACTTCAACGCTGGTACCAGTCGACCCCAGCAGAAAGCTGATGACAACGTCGTGTCGTCGAGGGAGCCGAGTAGCGTGCAAGTGAAAACGGCAGATCAAAGCGTCGTCATTAGAAGCCATGCTGCGTCGCACCAAGCGAGCATGGCCAGCAGCGTCTTCATGCCAACCAAGCATAGCGACGTCGGCGCCGGCGGCCAGGGTCGAGCTCAATCGGGCGGAGGTGGCGCAATATCATCGGCTGCCAGTGGTCACACGTATTCCCAAAACGAGCGCAGCATGTTCGTCGACGCCGGGGGATCGCCTCAACAGCAATCGAAAGGGCAAGCCAGCGTCTTCATGCCAACCAAACACAGCAACGTCGGCGCCGGCAGCGAGGGCCGAGCTCAATCGGGCGAAGGCGGCGCAGTCCCTTCGGCTGGCAGTGGCCACGCGTACTCCCAGAACGAGCGCAGCATGTTCGTCGACGTCGGTGGCTCGCCTCAACAGCAATCGAAAGGGGGAGCCAGCGTCTACATGCCGACCAGGCAGGGCAAGCAAAGCGGCAGTGGTACTCCAACTGGATCGGGTGGCGTCGGCGCTCAGCAAGGGTCGACTCGTGGTGATCCTGCGGCCTCTGGTGCAGCTGGTGGTCGGCATCTTTCGGTTCGTGGCGGTGGCTCTACCTCAGCCCGCGATGGTCCTGCGGCTTCCGATGGTGGCAAGTGTCCAGCCGTGTCCGCTCCAGCGTCGGTGCCTTCGAGTTCGTTCGTTCCCGCGCCCAAATCCGTCCCTTCGTCCGCCGTGGTGGCCGGCGCAGAAACTCCTCCCCACGGTCCAATCAGCGACGTCGTGGCCAACGAACAGCCGCAGCAGCAAGCAATGATCAGCGTGTTGGGCACGACCATGGCGCCCGCCTCCACGCCGGAACAAGCCCGGTCGAACTTCTGGGAATTTTGGGAGGTAAGTGGTGCGTGCTTGAGATTCCGATTTCGCTAGGCGTTAATTCTTTTCAGAAGCTGAGGCTGCTGGGTCAAGGCCTGTTGGTGCCAGTCGAGATGTTGGAGGGCGTGTACGCGCAGTTGATGGCTGGGAACGTCGTGACGGCCAAGGAAGTGAACCAGGCCAAGTCCGAGATGAAGACAAAGATGGACGAAAAGGGTCAAGTCGCGTTTCCTGCCATCCAAGACGTCTTCCTGAATGTGTTCGGGGCAAAGCTGAGCCAGCCCGCCAAGTGATCAGTGATTGTGAAGTGACTGGGATCGATGTTCGTGTGCTGCTGAAATGTACGAGAGGAGTCTGTGCGAGTAAAAAATGTGCCATGGAGGCGCCGTAACCACCAATCTGACAATCATAGTTTGCTCAACAGAAATAGTGCAGCTACTCGTAAGCTCGGCCATCGCGTTCTGAGAGAACAATTCGGAACTCGAACACATGATCAGAGTATGCACCAGCAAAGAAGGTCAATGCCGAGTTCAGGGCCAGCTGTTCGATGACAGCGAACCCCTTTTTCTGTTGTGTCCCCATCAACTAGTACATTTTACTTTCGAGGATTCGCGTAGCGAGCGAGAACTTGCAGTTGTTTTTGCCAGATTCCATTCAAATGCCCTTACCAGTCTTGACGGAAACTGGTACTGATTAAGTTGAGGTGTTTTCAACGATTCTGAGACGATCGAACAGAAGAATTACTGCACGCGTCTGATTCGTTAAAGGCTGTCGATGGCACCCACCGATGTGTTTTCAAGCAGCAGAAGAAGCACTAAAAGAGGTAAACCATCCATTGTAACCATTGTAACCATTGTAACTTGACGCGAATAGGTTAATCGTTGGTGACGGACGCGTGCCTGGCGATAGTCGTATGCGTAACGAAACTAGCGTTTATATATAGATACTCTTTCGAACCGACCGTACACTATGACAGTAAAACGAAAAGAAACCCCGTTCCTATGTCCTAACATGATACCTGGCTTAGCGGGTGTAAAGTGTCATCTATCGTCCTTCTTTACATCACTCGCGGTTGCTCTCCAATCCGCGACACTCCCCACTGACGATTTCTAAGGGGTATAATTGACCTATTGCGCGTTTGATTTCTTGTCCATTGGCCAGCTTGATGATGGCGACACGAATGTTTCCATCAGTTGATGTTATGACACCTTTGATGATGCCAGTGCGCCAACGATGTCGCGGGTCTTCTGACTTAATTTGCACGATTTCTCCGATTTGCGGTGCGGATGCTGACTTGAGCCTTCCTTGTTTGAGTTGAACCCTCTGGCGTTCTCGCAGAGATGTCAAGTATTCGGTTTGCCACACTCGAACGAATGCATTGTATATGTTGCGTAGACGTGTCCAGTATTCTTTGATGGCCTGTTCGTTTAAGGTGGCCACGCTTTCTCCACGAGGGGATTCTCCTGGATGTGTAAAATGAGCTGGCGTTATTACCGTTTCTCCGATTTCAGATCCCACATGCACGAGTGGGCGATCATTGATTACAGCTTCTATTTCGGCTGTAAGCACCTGCAGCTGTCGCGAGTTGAGTAGTGCATTTCCGACTGTCTTGAGCAGCGCTCGCTTAACCATTCCCACAAGTCGCTCGTAGAAACCACCCATCCAGGGGGCCCGTTCAGGTATACGTTTCCATTGAATTCCATGGTCAGCAGCGAACCTCTGTACGTGCTTTGCGGTGAATTGACCGGCGTTGTCCGACCAGACCACTTTTGGCTTTTGTCGGCGTGCGATATAGATGCGGAAAACGTTGAGAAAGTCGTCAGCGCCTAAGCCCTCAACGACCTCGAGATGGACTGCCCTTGTTGCGGTGCATGTAAATAGGCAGATCCAACGCTTTGCGAGTTTGTTCTTCCCAATTGTAACTGTGAGTGGACCAAGGTAGTCGACGCCAATCGACCCGAACGGTGTGAAGACATTGACTCGTTCACGCGGTAAGCTTGGAGATTCTGGCGCAGTAAATGGACCTCCATCGAGCTTTTTGCACTGAGTGCAGCGACGAATGACATTGAACACAACCTGCCGTCCGGCGGTGACCCAAAAGCGTTGGCGAAGATGAGCGAGCGTCTGTGCCGTTCCAGCGTGACACAGTTGAGCGTGAGTGTGTGCGATTATCAACTTCGCAAGCTCAGATTTCCTCGATAGCAGGATTGGCTTCTTTGCCTCTTCGTTCAGAGGAGCGTGTGTGATCCGACCTCGACCTCGAATCAGACCCTTGGCATCCAGTTCTAGCGGGATTTGTCCGATGTGTACTGATTCTCCACATTCTAGACGTTGTCGTTCTTCTCCAAAGTGCGCTTCTTGATCTCGTTTTATCCAGTATGACTCTGCGATTTCTATGTCATGCGCCGTAAGTTGTTCTCCCTTATAGCTGTCTTGACTTCGGCATTTCCGTCCAAATTTCTGACACAATGCTGTGATTCGAAGCAGGCGTGTATAGCTTGAAAAGTTCTGAACTTCTAATCGGTCTGGTGGCCTCGCCGTGGCAACCATTGTAAACATCGCGGGATTGAAGAGTCGCCTGACATACGTGCCAAAGGCTAAGGGCTGCAAGCGACTAGAAGAACCCGAGAAGCATTCGAAGAACTTGGAATTGATAAGTAGGTGTATCACGGTGGGACGTACGTAAATCATATCATGAAATCAGTGGCGGGAGATGGTCCTAGCAGATTCGCTCGATTTCTGTTATCCGACAGTGACCAGCAAAAGAAGTACTCTGAGCTGCTTATCCAATCTTTCACTTATGAATGTCCTTTCACTCTATCTTTATTGGCAATTGTAATTCGTAAGCCAGAACTTTTAAGCGATCTCGTTTCATCGACGATGCGATACATGAAACAACAGCTTTTCGATAGCAATTTTACCTGCCGCAAAAGGCCTTGTTTTGGCCTACATGTCACATTTTCCCAGCACTATCGGCGAATTAAAGCGATTCGATTCGTGAAGCCTCATCGGAGTATCTATTCTCTGAAGCGAAAATTGATCAAGGAATTTAACGATTTATCGATGGACTTGGTGCGTGCTGCTATCGATTGTTGGAGAAGGTGACTATCGCCGGTTGTGAAATACAGAGGTGAGAGATTTGAGTAAACTCATTCTGCTTCAGAATTCAATGCTGTATAAGTGGGTGTAAATTAAAGGGTGTACCATGATCCTTCGATTTCTGGTGCACAGTCAAAGTTGTAACAGAACTTATTCCCACCCTGTACTGTATTTTCTCTATCCCCGCAGTGGTTCAGCCAAACCAATGCGACCACTCTGGTCCTCAGAAGTCATAACGTTAACGTGATCAAAAAGATTAATTCTGTGATCGAAACCAAAGACAATGGGTCAATGCTAGGGTGAGAGCTAATCGCAGGAACAGGAACGTTCTTGCGCGCAGGAAAGGGGTCTAAAAGCAGGAGAGAACTGATTGAAACTCAGGCACACGTTCCAGTACACGACGGTCAAGCGAGCAGCGCCGATTGTGAGTGTGGGTATTGGATCAGAAGATCAATAGTCAGAAGAAGAAATGGTGGCAACGCGTGTGGGTGGTGATGCAAGCGGCCGAGGTGCAGCAAGGAGTCTTCTACAATAAGCACGAGAGTCCGCATCCATTGAGCACCTCACCCGGCTTTGATAAGCTCTTTCGAATTGGCTGTCCTTGCCGAATGCGACCCTTGCTTTGTTATAGCCAATTGCCCAGAGTGTGTACAGAGTGCTGATTGTTTCGCTCCCCGAGCAGGCCCCACCAGCAGCACCCAGCGATGTGGCACCAGAGGCACTGGCCAAAGAAGAACCAGCGGTCATCGCTCTCGATCATCCCTTCCGAGCAGGCATGTCAGTGAAGCTGAAATGTCAGAGGAATGTCAGCGGAGGATCAGCGAAGGGTGGCGCAAACCTGACCGACAAGGGGGCATCGTGGTCGCACGAGGCTAACTAATCTCACTTTCTATTTCTCCGGACAGTCCCAACTCACTATGTTTTACTGTTTAGCGTACCAGTCTCAAAGTCAGCCGGAAGCGATCACTTTGGGACGACTCGGTCAGAAAGGACCAAATTCTGACTAGTGTCAGCCGATAGTCTTGTCATCCTGTGCGCAGTCCGTTCCTTGTTTTAGATATAAACATTAGTGCGGCAAAAAGCTGAAGTGCCAAGATGCCGCGCTATATGGAACCTGAAGAATTGGTAAGGACCCGCAGCAGTTCGACGTGCTGGGCGAAGAGAATACGGTCATGTCGTACGCGCTGTCGAAGCCGAGTATAATTGGTGCCTCAGTGTAATCTATTCAGCATAGAACATCTAGAGATCTCGAGAACAGTTAGGTTCTCGAGCTTGCACACTGAACCAACTGTGCTGTGGTGTGAAGGTTCGAATCAAGCCACGCAGCCCAGCTACCGAAATGGTTTATTGCAAGCGTCCACCACGCCGGACCAGAGGGGACTCACGCAGGATCGGAAGAGCCGGCTACAAGCGTCGGGTCGTCGAGAAGTCTGGAGAGACTGGGTCTCGTCTCTCCAGGCAAGGAGCAGCCCCTTCATATAAGCGTTGCTCGGGGCCCAGGCACTAGTCTTATCAATCCCTGTACCACTCTCAGTGCAGTAAAATATGTTAATCAAATGCCAATATCCTGACGTCGCCGCGCTCTCGGGGCCGCCGCCTGGCGACGGAGACGGCGATCTGCTGGGTGACAAACGATGCTCTTGATACTCGATGCTGTAATGACGACCCCGATGCTGCTAGTCTAATCACTTGTCTGCGGGCTCTGGTTTCTCAGGAGCTTCCGGTCATAGTATGAGGACTCAAAACCTGAAACCAAACTCACCGAACGTGCACAGACTACGATGAGCCATACTCGATTATTGACCGCACAAATATTTCCGAAACGCACCTACGCAACTACCCTCTCGGTGGCAGTCAACTAAGTCTCTCTAGCACACGCCCCACCAGAAGTATGCGGCATGACACTGTCTTACGCACGCTAACATTCCAGCCCAAGGCACTCACTTGGTCGTCCTGTCACACCCAAGTAAAGATCGATTCTCTGTTTCGTAAGGAGGATGGAGGCCGTCGAGCATGCGGGATGTCATCCTCGCGATCCACGAAGACGCAGTGCACCTGAATGCAGGCGAGGCCTAAGCTATCTAAGAATAAGTGCCTCTGCTGTTTGCAGGCAATTTTTTCGAAATTTCTGATGCAAAACATGGTTGATATCAGTGAGAATTTTGTAGAGAAACATGGACTTCACTAATTGGATAATTGTTTTTATTTCACTATCTTGGGCAAACCGAATGAAGAAACCCTCTAGAACAAACAACTTATGCGCATCCAGCAGTGCAAAATTTTTGCTGTTTGTAGCAAAAAATTTTACGAAAAATCATTGTAAGAAATGGACGAGCGACGAAATTTAAAAACCATTCCAGGACGGGGTCGAGATCTGGGGAAGGGGAAGGTAGGGGCTTGATGTTCGTGGCGGCCAAGATTTCTTGCCGCCCCATGTATGGCACACTGTCAAGACAGATGTCAGATCTCCTGTGCACACAACAAGGGCAACGAACTAACGGGAAGTTCACCAGTCCTTCACAGCAGCTATGGCAAGTATCTGATCGGCCTTCCCTTACAGCGCATTTCTGTCCCACATGACCGAAAATTTGTGTTGTGTTCACCAATTACGCACACATAGGTAAAATAAGCTTTGCGTCATTGCAAGATTTTCTTCACACGTCTTGTCGGACGCAAAACGGAAAGGTGCACGTAAAAGCGTCAAAGTATACTGTTTTTTTTCCTTATGCATTTTTATTGTATAAACGGAATTGAGGCAATCAATACAAACATAACCACCAGGTTAATCATATCACTATAAATCACTTGTCGTTTTTAATCTTCTTTCTCTCCATCGAGCCACCGCCTACTTGGTGAGCGGGGAGTAGTCCCCCTCCCCAGGTACTATACGAAGCGCAACACACGCACACATTTTTTCAATTTTTTTTTCATTATTTTGTTTTTAAATTTTTTTTCATATTTTATTTATTTTTTATTTATTCATTTATTTTTTTAAATATAATATTTTTTCTTTTTTTCCTTTTTTTTTCTTTTTTTCTGTTTATTCAATTTTTCTTTTTTTTTTTAATATTTTATTATATATAATTTTTTTTTCATTATATTTTTTTTTAATTTTGATCTTTATCTTTTTTTTATTTTATTTTTCCCCTTATCCCTCTTTAATTCTGAACAAAAAAGAAGACTTTACAAAGATCTCGTTAAACAGATGCGGTGTCATGGTATACCTAGCTCTTTCAAACAAAAGTCGAAGGCGCTTTAAAAGTGAAACCCAAAGGTCAGTGTCTGAATTCTTTTCCTCATAATCCATTCTAGCAAACCAGATGCATCTCTGCGCTGATTGTAAAATCAAGTTTACAATCACCTTCAGATGTGAGGATTTTCCGCCAGTCACTCCAAAAATCCTGCTTTCCTCTTTCAAAGTGATGGTCGGGTCGAAACCCTGAATGAGTACGTTTACTCTGTTCCAAAAAAGCTGAAACCTGTGACACTCGACAAAAACATGATAAACGTCTTCGCATTTATCCTCGCCAGCCATCTCTGTGCAGAACTTACAATTTGGACTAACATCTGTAAACTTGGACACTCTGCTCCTTGTATACAATCCTTTGTACAGAAGGGAGAAATGTATGCTTCGTGTCAGACCATCGACGTGCTTTGTTGTATTTAGTCTCCAATATGCACCAAAGTCAATCGATTCTTTCCTAAACTTCTCCCTCCAATATTCCTCAATTGCCCTATTGGCCTTGCCCACCTTTTTCTCAAGCATATGTCTATACAAAAGCTTGGTTTTTACATGCTTTATTGGATGAGTCTTCGAATCCAGACCTACACTATGATCACTCAAAATACTAAATTTAGCACTCAGTACGGCTTTCCGAACGTCCTTGTATAAACGGGGTGCCTGTATAGAGCTAATCTGCGACAAAGTCGCCTTCTCTACTTTACCATAGAAGTAATCGAAGAAAGAGTGCCATACAGCCTTCTCCTGAGCCAAATGCCTGCGTACCAACAACATTAAGCGAAATGCAAGCACCTTAAAGCCAATGTCAGGGTACCCCACTCCTCCTTTCTCTTTGGTCCTTTTCAAAATGAGCTTGTTTATCACATTCTGCTTAGCCGGATGCCTAAGATATGAATCCATCTGTGTCTCAGCAAACCTTTGCAAATCATCTTCTGGTTTAATTACTGATGCTAAATACCAAAGTTTGGACAGGAAGTAGGTATTGGCCACGTATACCCTACCAAAATAGGACACCTCAGTGTGAGGAGTCTTATCCCCCAGCTTGCCTATGTGTCTTCGCACTGCTTCCCAATTTTCTGTTATCTCCATTCCCTCGTTTTTAATTAAGAAACCATATACTTTCACTTGACTCACAACTAGGTCCTGCAGGTCAGCCTCCAAGCAGTCCTTTTTCATCTTTCCCAGCAACAGAATCTTCGTTTTGGCTATTTTTAATGTTGTCCCAGAAGCCCGCTTGTACAAATTGTATACCTCAAACACACGTTTTACAGACTCTGAGTCAGCAAGCAAAAAATTTGTGTCGTCTGCATAGTTGTTCAGTTTTAGTTGTTGCCCAAACACATCGATGCCTTTCACTGTTCTGTCCCTCCTTATGAAATTGGTTACAGTCTCAGAGACCAAAACGTAGAGCAAAGCCGACAGGGGACAGCCCTGCCTGATTCCCCTGGTCGGACTGAAAGGCGAGGACACGTATCCATTTACCTGAACTGACGAACTCACTGATCCTATTCTGTAGATTATACCAACCCATTTTTGGAAAACAGGCCCCAGTCCAAAAAAATCTAGCACTCGGAAAAGATATTCCCATTCGATGATGTCAAAAGCTGACATATGATCCACCGACAAAATTAGGGCGTCCATCTCTTGCTCCTTCACATATTCTGCAGCATTATAGAGGGTGAGCACCCCGTCCCTAATATCCCTCCCTGGCACAGCACAGGTTTGATCCGGATGAACGATTTTGCGCATTACCTTCCTCAGTCTCATTACTAGAACTTTGGCTAATATTTTATAGTCGACATTCAGCATTGTTAATGGCCTCCAGTTGGACCTGACCTTCTTATCCCCTTCCCCTTTGTACAGTTGAGAGATGATGCCAAAGTAGCAGCTCGGCGGCAATTTCCCTAAGCGAAAAGAGGATGCGTATACCTGACATAGGACACTAGACAGTTCAGCCGGAAACATGGCGTAGAATTCAATGGGCAATCCGTCACTGCTTGGTGTTTTCCTCTTCTGGAAAGACCTCATTGCTTTCTCAACCTCGTCCTCATTCACTTCTTCTCCTAGAATTGCTCTGTCCTCGTTTCCTGCTGTGCCGTGCGGCTGTTGTAGAGTCCGCATTATACTGTATTGTAGAGGCCACGAGACACTAGAATGTACAGATTCTGTACAGAATGTGTTCAGAATGTACAGAGAAGGAGATTGGGAAGACAGATTGTGTACAGAATACAGATCAGGAGATTGTGAAGGCTTTAGGGGTCCAAAGGCGACACTCGTTAAAAACAGTGTAATGCGAGTTCTGTATGAACAAAACGATAAGGACTCCTCTCTTCCATCATCGACCCGCTGGGCCGCCCTAAGGTCTATCGATACGGTCTCCCTCTCAGCTTACTCGGGCCCTGCCATATCCAATGTTGCTAGTGGGTTCTAGGAACGGCCAGCCGCACTGGTAGTGGGCATGTCAGGATTCGAGGAGTGCAATGTCCTTTTCGTCGATACCGCTCAGGGAAGGATGCGGGATCTTTGTACGTCCCAGGTGTCGAGCTGCTGCGATCAAGCGTCACCGGGGAAGATATCTTGCGCAGATGTCACTGCAAGTATGATCGTCGCAGATGCGCCGGCACGAACCCGTCTTACCGAGACTTTTGCATCATACCAATTCCATGTTTCAGCTTCAATATTTATTCGCGTAGTTTTTTTGATAAAGACTTCGGACCACCGGGGGCTCAACCCAATACATTCAGTACGCAAGTCGAAAATCATATGAGCTCGACCACAAAGGGTCATTCAAATACTAGGTTTATCACGGGGGGTTTAAGTTCGAGGCGGCGAAATAATGCATGGGATGAGTTCTCCACCAGACTAGAATTTTACCAGTCTGTACTCTCATTGGCCATTAGTGAAACGTGTGACAAAGACACAATGAACGCTTGAGCAGCAATTACTCGCATATTGGTAGGTACTGTTTGCGTCTGTATGCATGCGTTACAGCAAAAGATGCATCAACTGCAACAATGATTTCCATGGTCTCCACAAAACTACTTCTTGTAATCAAGAACTGATGGCAGTCCAACATGATTGCCCCGAAGGGGTGATGGTCTGCAGTCATGCGCCCAGCTCGTGTGAGTTGCTGGAAAAGGTGAGCATGGCGCTCAGACACGTCGCATGTCTGAGCGTCAGCTGCATCAGCATTATTTCAATATCTCACGATTCTATCTCCAAGGCCTTAGGTATGCCATGAGCTGTAGCTCTAGCCCATTCGGTACGTTGCGTAACACATGCGAGCTCCATATTTATCGCCCGATAGCTGTGACCTCGAATTTGGTGCACATGCAGCACACCAATCTTCCAGCAGAAAAAAAGCTTACTTGTTTTTGCTTTAAATCTTTTTTTCTGAATTTCGAAACATTTTTAAAAACCTCTTTGCTATCTATCAGAGAAATGACTCAATCTTGCCTCTGTCGAGTGTCGACTGCTCAGTTTCATAACAGCCACTCCGTTATGCTAGAATGTTTGAGCCTGAAGATCAGCTGTCTTGTCGTTTGCACTGGGCAGAGTAAACAAGTTTCCTCACC
>JASANH010001240.1:0-15279 GCA_030248295.1 Mesodorylaimus sp. YZB2_4 | reverse complement strand
CAACGAAAGTTCAGAATGGCAGCGGTTTCGGGCGGCCGAATTCGACAACGAACGGGTCATTGAAGAACGCCGCGAGCGCGCAGAGGCTGAAATGCGTACACAGAAACTCCAGAAGGAGCTGGAGATCATGGAGCGCGAGTCGGAGCAGCGAGTCCAGGCGCAGCGAGAAGCTATAACAGCGGCAGCACAAAACGGTAATTTCCATAACGGCGACGCTAGTGGCGCTTGTAATTTGAAACTTCCGAAGCTCAGCTTAGCGGAATTTAGCGGCGAGCTCATGCAATAGAAACCGTTTTGGGACTCCTTCGAGGCCACTATCGACCGTAACAAGAGCTGCGATGACCGCACCAAGTTAGACTACCTCATGAAGTCGCTCAAAGGGGAAGCACTTGAAATGGTAAAAGGCTATGCAATCATCAACGAGAACTACGCTATCGTCGTTTGTCGTCTGAAACAACGCTATGATCAGCCAGATCTTATCATCCAAGGACACGCCATCGCTATTAATGAACTCCCAGTCGCGCACATGATGAAATATGTCCCAGTAATCTTAAACAAATTCGAAACACATTCGTGGTCAATGGAAGCCCGTGGAAGGGCCGTCGACAACGCTTGGGTCGACATCTTCTACTCCGAATTGCCAAAGGAGTTCCAAAGGAGGCTGCAAGAGAAAACGGGAAAAGAGGCATGGAAAACCGATGAGTTTCTAGAGGCGACTCGTCAAATCGCCAAAATTCACTGCTATAGTCCGACTCATAATGACCGCTCACATGTCGAAAGAAAAGAAAAAACCTTGAAGCGAGGATCAAAATCGCAAAGTCGAGAAATCTGCTCCTTATCGTCGTACAATGGAGACGTTGCTGGTCCACTCAGAGAAAGTCCCAAACTGCGCCTACCGCGAGGAAAAGCACTACTCGGATGAGTGCACAAAGTTCAAAACGGAAGATGAACGCCGCACCCGGTTGAAAAATCGCTGTTTCATATGTCTTCGGTCGAATCATCTCGCCAAGGATTGCAAAGAGAAGCAAAAACCCTGTCGCTACTGCAAATGGGAAAATCCATAAATCCGAAAGCATCATTCCGCCTTGTGCCCGGCCAAAGGCAAATCGACACCTCTTGAGGAAAACGCAAAACCAGAAGGAATCGCTCTATTTGCAAATACCAAACGGTCATTCTTGCAGACTGCGGTTGTAAACGCTTATCAGTTCCCAAGGAATAAAACGCCCAGGCAGAAGGTCAATCTTGTCATCGATCCAGGATCGACAGATACGTACATACGCAAAGCCATCGCTGGCCAGTTACAATTGAAAGAGCTCAAACGCGAGAAGATTTGGGTTGGAAGGTTATAATCGAAACCTGTCTGCATCACTACGCCTATCGTAAAAGTCCATCTCGAAACGCGTGATGGGACTCGCATCAGTGTCCAAGCAAAGGTTCTGGACGAAATCACTGCGCCGCCATATCGCCCGCAAGACGCATATGAAGCTATCGCTGGAGAATTAAAGAGTACGACATCGCAGACTCGACGCTGCATGAGGACAAACCATTCGGAGTCGATCTGCTATTAGGGAGCGACTACTACCCGCTAGTCGCCATAGGCGCCCCTATCCGAATTCGAGATACAGTCAGCATCATCCCCACCAAGTTTGGCTACGTCATAGCTGGTCATTTGGAGGTACGCTCAGATAACCATCAGCAACAAACAGCCATGCTCACAATCACGCAACCGTCAGTCTATGGAATCATGCCATTTGAAGAAACACTTGGCTCAGATCAAACGCAGTGCGAACTCAGGGATCTATGGGAACTCGAAAAGGTTGGTCTGAAACACGAGAAGAAGGAAGAAGAAGACGAGAAGGCACTCGATTATTTCAATCGCACTATCGCGTACAGATATGGCCGATATGAGGTCAAGTGGCCCTGGAAGGACCCAGAGGTCAAACCGCCAGAAAATTATACGCTCGCTCATGATCGCGTTATTTCGGTTTGCAAACGCTTGAAAGGTGAACCTGAACTCCTGAAGAAGTATGATGAAATCATTGGGGATCAATTAAAGAAAGGAATCATCGAAGAGGTTCCGGAAGCTGCAAAGGAACAGCCGCAATGTCCAGTGCACTACTTGGCTCATCATCCAGTCATTACGCCGCAGAAAACAACTACAAAGGTTCGCATAGTATATGATGGCTCCGCACGAAGCAAAAACACAGAACGAAGCTTGAATGAATGTCTTTACCGTGGTCCAGTCATCCTCGAAGATTTGGGCAAGTTACTGATTCTCTTCCGCTTACATAAAATCGCTCTCATTTCGGACATCGAGAAAGCATTCATGCAAGTTGGCTTACAAGAAGAAGACCGTGATGTCACTCGCTTCATCTGCATCAAAGACATAACCAAATCCGCATCGCCAGGCAACTTAATCGAATATCGTTTCACACGAGTGCCATTCGGGGTGATCTCAAGTCCGTTCTTACTCGCAGCAACAATTTTGCATCATCTCAATCTGAAAGGTGGACCAGTTGCAGAAAATATCGCCCAAAATATTTACGTCGACAACGTCATCACAGGCTGTCATACAATCGAGCAAAGCCAGCAATTCTATGAGACGGCGAAAGGGCTCTTCGCCACCGCTTCAATGAACCTTCGTGAATGGACTACGAATGCCGAAGAGCTTCAGTCTTGGCTCCCCGAGAAGGATCGTGGACCATCGCAGAAAGTCAAAGTGCTCGGAATACCTTGGGATGTGCAAGCAGACAGCATCAGCATCAATCAAGCCGAACCACTGAAACAGGATTTCATCACAAAACGAGCTATCCTCCGCTTCGTGCATCAAAGTTTTGACCCGCTTGGCATATTTTGTCCAATATACACCAAGGCAAAAGTGTTTCTGCAAAGCTTATGGGCAATCGACCTGCAGTGGGACCAACTGCTTGTGGCAGATCAGAAACGATCATTCGAAATGATCCAAAAAGAAATATTGCAGTCAACGCCGCTCAACATCCCACGTTGGATTGGCACAAACGTCAAAGATGACATTCGGTTCGAACTTCACGCATTCTGTGACGCATCCGCACAAATGTACGCTACAGCAATCTATCTTCGTGAAATATCGTCAGATCGCATCAATGCCAACATCATCTTTGCAAAGTCAAGGCTGGCACCAGCCAGAAAGATAACGATAGAACTTAGAACTCCTCGGAGTCGACTTGGGCGTAAAGATAGTCGAATATGTGCAGCAAGCTTTCCCAGGCAACATCGCTACCATCACGATCTGGAGTGATTCGCAATGCGTTCTCCATTGGATACGGTCAGTCAAACCGCTCTCAGTCTTTGTCGAAAATCGAGTACGTGATATCAAGAAAAACCCACATCTACGCTTTCGCTGCGTGCCTACAAAGGACAATCCGGCAGACACAGCTACGAGAGGAAAGTCAAGCGCTGAACTGCAGAGAGATTCGCAATGGTGGCGTGGACCTGAATGGCTAACACATCCCGAACTGGAATGGCCAAGTAACGAATATATGTTAGATCAGACGACACAAGAAAACATCGAATCAGAAGAGGCCAGAAAGAAAACTCCGCTGTTTACAATGGTCGCCTCAGCGAAGCCACCAGACCGGTTAGAAGTTCAGAACTTTTCAAACTATACACATCTGCTTCGAATCACGGCATTGTGTCAGAAATTTTGACCGAAATGCCTAAACCAAGACAGTGCTAAGGGACACCAACTCTCAGCGCATGACATAGAAATCGCAGAGTCATACTGGATGAAACGAGATCAAGAAGCGCATTTCGGAGAAGAACGACAACGTCTAGAACGTGGAGAATCAGTACACATCGGACAAATCCCGCTAAAATTGGATGCCAAGGGTCTGATTCGAGGTCGAGGTCGGATCACGCACGCTCCTCTAAACGAAGAGGCAAAGAAACCAATCCTGCTATCGAGGAAATCTGAACTTGCGAAGTTGATAATCGCACACACTCACGCTCAACTGTGCCACGCTGGAACGGCACAGACGCTCGCTCATCTTCGCCAACTCTTTTGGATCACAGCAGGACGGCAGGTTGTGTTCAATGTCCTTCGGCGCTGCACTCAATGCAAGAAACTCGATGGAGGTCCATTTACTGCGCCAGAATCTCCAAGCTTACCGCAAGAACGAGTCAATGTCTTCACACCGTTTGGGTCCATTGGCGTCGACTACCTTGGTCCACTCACTGTTAAAATTGGGAAGAACAAACTCGCAAAGCGTTGGATCTGCCTATTCACATGCACCGCAACGAGGGCAGTCCATCTCGAGGTCGTCGAGGGCTTAAGCGCTGACGACTTTCTCAATGTTTTTCGCATCTATATCGCACGCCGACAAAAGCCAAAAGTGGTCTGGTCGGACAACGCCGGTCAATTCACCGCAAAGCAGGTACAAAGGTTTGCTGCTAACCATGGAATTCAATGGAAACGTATACCTGAACGGGCCCCCTGGATGGGTGGTTTCTACGAGCGACTTGTGGGAATGGTCAAGCGAGCGCTGCTCAAGACAGTCGGAAATGCACTACTCAACTCGCGACAGCTGCAGGTGCTTACAGCAGAAATAGAAGCTGTAATCAATGATCGCCCTCTCGTGCATGTGGGATCTGAAATCGGAGAGACTGTAATCACGCCAGCTCATTTTATACATCCAGGAGAATCCCCTCGTGGAGAAAGCGTGGCCACCCCCAACGAACAGGCTGTTAAAGAATACTGGACACGTCTTCGCAATATATATGTACAATGCATTCGTTAGATTGTGGCAAACCGAATACCTGACATCTCTGCGGGAACGCCAAAGGGTTCAACTCAAACAAGGAAGGGCGAAGTCAGCATCCACACCGCAGATCGGAGAAATCGTTCAGATTAAATCAGAAGGCACACGACATCGTTGGCGCACTGGCATCATCAAAGATTTCATAACATCAACCGATGGAAACATTCGTGTAGCCATCATCAAGCTGACCAATGGACAAGAAATCAAACGCGCAATCGTGCAATTCTACCCCTTAGAAATCGACAGTGGGGAGTGTCGCGGATTAGAGAGCAACCGCGAGTGATGTAAAGAAGGACGATAGATGACACTTTACACCCGCTAAGCCGGTTATCATGTTAGGACGTAAGAATGGGGCTTTTCGCTTTAAGCGTGATTTATACTTCTGGGTGTCCGTAAACGTAACGGGTACGAGTAGGGAAATTTACGGATAGGGGCACGCACCTGTGGGGTGCACGTTTCGGCTCCAACTACGTACACTCAAATTTTGACGGATACGTGTACGACGACGTGGATGTATTCGAAAAAACGACAGTATGCCTGCCCGTTAAGTCAGCCTGAATTTAGTGTATCTGTTGGATGCTGTTTCTAGAATTTGTGTCTCCCTGCATTATGCTGTTGTTTCTTTATCATCATCATTATTTTCATCATCCACTTTCACCCAATTTCACCCTCCTGTAGGCGGACGTCCATAACAACATAGCTAACTCTGGCATATTCATCAAAAGCCCCTTTTTGAATGCATCTTCAATGATCAAAACGAAATCCTTGTGGTTTCCATTCCTGTAGGCAGTTCTGGTCTGACCTACAAGATCATAGAACACTTTCAAGACCCATGTCCTCAGTCCCTCTGGCAAGCCCTTAAGCTCAATGTCCATAACAACACCCAAACAAGCGCTTAGATCACCGTTCGATGGTTGTTCCACGACCTTTGCTAGCGCCTCCAACACGGCTGGCAAGTACGACGATGTTGGACTTGTCTTCGGCTTCTTGGTCGCAAACGGAGTTTCAGGCCGGCCTGTGGAAGACTCAGCACCGGATTTGCTGCTCGTTGACGCCACTGACAACCTGCTGGTTGGACGCTGTTTAATTGATAGCACTGAAATCAGAAACAGAACAACCATGATAATAATACTGCATGGAAAATGACTATAGGATAAGACATTTACCAGCACTGCCGCATTTAACCGTTCCAACTGTTTCACACTGTGTAACCGTCGGTTGAGTTTGAGTGTCTGGTTGTCGATTGACGGTCGAAAGAAGCCATCGCAACCGAAACCACCCATGCTATCTTGAGTCCTGAAACATAAAGCATCCTGATAGTAGCAACCCACCAAATGTCATGAAATTAATAACTTACTTTCCAGGTGCAGAAGAATCCCACAAGAAATCCATAGCTCGGAACAATGGCCACTTCTTTATCACGGCCTCTTTCTCAGCAGCTGAACCAGATGGTCGAATTTTGCTACGTTTCCTTACGTACATTTCACGTAATGATTCCCATCGATGTTTCACGATGTCGGCATCCACTATAAAATCCAAATAGGACATCTTTGAAAACAGTATAAAAGGACATAGATCCTCCTACCAACTTCCTTCTATGGAATAATAAAAAAGCTGCTTATTACCTTCGTAGCCGGGATGTTTCTCCAAACTTTGGGCAATCTTCTCGTACTCGCTTTGACGCTTTGTCCGAAACTTGTGATAATCCGGATGGTGAACATTCCAGATCCTTTTTTGTCGCATACTGTAGCGATTTTCTAATTCCATCTCATACTTTTTCTCTGGGAAACGAACCTTTCGTATCCTCTTCTCGCTTGCTACAAACCCAAGCAATAGGTCTTGCACCTTTCTCTTCCCACATTCCTTTCATCTATGCCTTCACCGCTGCTCTGTATGTGTTAGTGTTGAGATTAAAGCACTCATAGATCGGTAGTTCGGGTTTCCTCTCTCGCATTATACCACAAAGTGGTAGCAGAACGATTGCCTTTATCGCTTCTTGGGCATGGCGGGTGCTATTCGGTCTGCCCTGGGCCCGTCTCGACAACGTCTCAATAAGGCATTCGCTGACGCCAATGGGCTTTTAGCCCTGTCACCAGAAGAAGCCGAGAGGAACGTCGACAGT
This sequence comes from Mesodorylaimus sp. YZB2_4, assembly GCA_030248295.1. Taxonomy (NCBI): domain Eukaryota; kingdom Metazoa; phylum Nematoda; class Enoplea; order Dorylaimida; family Dorylaimidae; genus Mesodorylaimus; species Mesodorylaimus sp. YZB2_4. The sequence continues at coordinate 8,361 of JASANH010001240.1, read as the reverse complement.
TTCCGTCTCGCAAAATCAAAAATCGACAAGTATGGTGATACCTACTTACGCTTGCACGCGCAGTGGATTTCCGTGGCGACCGATGATCCGGAAGAAACTGCGAAAATACAGCAGGATGCAGAAAACCATACTGCTATCCTCCAGCATATCGACGAAGGTACTGTCGCTATCGCAGCAGCCCTCGAACGCATTGAGAAACGGCTTATTCGTCCTCCTCCCGCTACCACAGCACAAGGCCAGCAGATTGCCAATCCTAGTGAAAGAACTGCCATAGAAGCTCCACGCGCTTCCGTCAAGCTTCCCAAATTGGAACTCGCTAAATTCGATGGGAATATCCTCCAATGGGGAAGCTTCTGGGACAGCTATCAAGCATCGGTTCACAACAACACAGCGCTCAATGCCATCGATAAGATGACTTACTTGAAAGGCCAGTTGACAGGAACTGCCGCCCAGGCAGTTTCTGGACTGTCGACAACAGCAGCGAACTATGAAGCCGCCATCACGCTCCTGCAGCGGAGGTTTGGAAACAAGGATGTCATTATTGACAAACATTACAACGCGCTCAATGAGTTGGCACCAGCTCAAAATCAAAAAGGTTTACGCACAGTTTTCGATCAGCTGGAACAACATCTGAATTCGCTAGCTGCCTTGGGAGAAGATACCAACCATAGACAGTTCTTCACCTTGATTAAATCCAAGATGCCACCCGCAGTGATCATCCAACTTGAAAAGGAGAGAGCTGGAGACGCTGATGTCTGGACAACTGACACCCTGCGTGAACATTTGCGCCGTCATCTCCAGATCTGTGAGACCGCATACCAACACGTTGACAACAAGACCACGGATCATGACTACAAGCCAAAAGCTTCAACGACACCTAAGTCTGGTAAGCCTAGTTTTCATTCAACTACAGGAGTTCTTGTCTCGCAGACAGCCCAAGTGAGACAGCATCAACGCCCAAGAGGTCAACCGCTCAACCAGCCATCGAGTCAGCAATCCCGTGGAAATCGTCTCACTCTCGGCCCATCAGCAACACACAACTCCCTACCGGTTCAGCCGACCAAGGAGTGCCCATATTGCGACCGTCGAGGACACTTTGCGGATGAATGTCGCACTGTCACCAGTTTAGCGGCCCGCAAGGAGAAATTGAACGCAAAGCAACTATGTTTCAACTGCCTGGGCTCTGGTCATTCGATACAACAATGCCGTCGTACCCGACCATGCTACACGTGCAAGAAGTTACACCAACATCACTCCTCCATCTGCCCAGACAAATACGACAGCCCTCCACGGTCCACTACAGTCACAGCGTCCGATGCTCCCCACTCCACCACTTCTGCCAATCTGGGACATTCGCTTTTGGCCACCAACGAGGTATCACTTTTGCAAACTGTCACCGCTCCACTAATTTCTGCGGATGGGAAGCGAACAATGACTACGCGAGGTCTGTTCGACAACGGCAGCCAGAGAAGCTATATCACGGAGAGCATCGCCAAGCAACTTGGGCTGAAAATTCGATCCACTGAAAAGCTGTCTGTTTTCACCTTCGGATCAGCTCCACCGAAGTCCATCATCACTGAGGTTGCGGAAGTCCACATTAGACTCCAAGACAACACCATTTTCACCTTCTGTGCCAACATCGTTCCAGTTATAACGGGCCAAATCCAACGTGCAGCCATCGACACAAACAAATTCAAAACGCTTTTCAAAGACCTTCCCCTGGCTGACGAAATACCAATAAATCCCCAATCGATTCCAGTCCACTTCCTCATTGGATCTGACTACATGTGGGACCTTCTGACCATGGAGAAAATCACACTCACAGACGGACTGCACCTGCTCAGTTCTCGTTTGGGCTGGCTGGTGGCGGGCCGATTTAACAATTGCCAGGGATCCGAATCACCATGCGTCAACACAACCACTACGACAGCCGCACTGCTTTCACCTTCATTGTCTTTCGATCCCGAACCCCTTTTGGAGAAGGCTGACAAGCAAATCACGCAAGCGCTGGACATGACTTTCCTATGGAACCTGGAAACATTGGGCATTCGGGACAAACCAGATGAGCTCACGGACGCCATCGCCTTACATCGCTTTAATGAAACCGTACAATACGAGGACAAGCGATATTATGTCACTTGGCCATGGAAGGACAGCGCAGATTCCTTACCAGCCAACTATGGGCTGGCCCTGGGACGGTTAAATTCATTGGTACGCCGCTTGAAGGATTCGCCTCAATTGATGGCACAATACAACGACATCATACAAGCTCAGCTCAAGTCTGGCATTATCGAACCCGTTATTGGCGACAATTCCACTAGTGGAAGGGTCCATTATATTCCCCATCATCCAGTCATCACTCCTGGGAAAACGACAACAAAAGTTCGTATCGTGTACGATGGGTCGGCCACTAGCTCACGTGCGTCGGAGGCGCACAGCCTAAATGACTGTCTTTTCCGTGGACCAGTTCTACTCGACGACCTTGTGGCTATTCTAATCCGTTTCCGTTTAAACAAGATAGCACTTGCGGCTGACATCGAGAAAGCATTTCTGCAGGTTGGCCTCCAGGAATCAGAGCGGGACGTGACACGATTTCTCTGGTTGAAAGACCCAACGGTTTCCTCGACGGACAACAACGTTCAAATCTACCGTTTCACCCGTGTACCATTTGGTGTCGTATCGAGTCCATTCTTGCTAAATGCGACAATCGACCATCATTTGCGCAAAGAAAACAGTCCAGTGGCCCTCAACATTCAACGAAATATTTATGTCGACAACGTGATAACAGGGGTCAATTCTGTGGATGAAGCGATTTCTTTTTATCATACCACCAAACGTATATTTGAGGATGCTTCCATGAACATTCGAGAATGGATGTCGAATTCAACAGAATTTCTACAGTTCATTCCAGACCACGACCGTGCACAAGGACCGTTCAAAATTCTGGGGGTCCCATGGACTCCCGTCGCTGACACATTAAACATTGTGCTCCCAACATCATCAGAAAACGCCCCGATTACCAAACGCTCTATTCTGACTTTTCTGGCTTCCTTTTTCGACCCTCTCGGATTTTTCGCACCAGCTCTTTTGATTGGAAGAATTTTTTGGCAACGTCTGTGGTCGAGCAAAATTGAGTGGGATGTTCCACTGCCTCAGGACCAAAATTCGGAATGGCGTCTTATCGCTGGGGCCCTTTCTTTTCTCGCGAATGGACGAATTCCACGGTTTATTGGGTCGACCTGTCCTAAGAACACTGTGTATGAACTGCATTGCTTCACTGATGCGTCTCAATCAGCATATGGAATCTGTATTTATTTACGTATCATCACGCCAACTTCTATCACCTCTAATCTCATTTTCGCCAAGTCCAGACTAGCTCCCTTGCGTGGGACAATGACAATTCCCCGTTTGGAATTACTAGCCGTTCATTTGGGCAGCAAGTGCTTGGAATTCGTCTCAACGAGTTTTCCTTTTCCTACCCAACGTCGGTTCCTGTGGTCTGATTCACAATGTGTTCTGCACTGGCTTCGCTCTGACAAACCATTGACCATATTCGTACGTAACCGCATTAACGAGATCAATCAGCATCAAGGCATTCAATTCCACTACGTATCTACTGACAACAATCCTGCTGACATCGCGTCCCGAGGAGTCAGTGCAGCCGCACTCGTGGACTCATCATTCTGGTGGCATGGGCCTGCCTGGATGACACAGAGCCAGGAGACCAGGCTGGCCCCACCTTCCCCATCTACGCCTCCTGTAGCTGTTGCGCAAATGATTGCTTCTGAACTTCAAGTCACGTTGGTCTCCCCGTCAGCACCAGAGCGCACTTTCCATGGCGTGGGAGCTTCTATCGATTACAACCGCTATTCATCGTTGGCCAAGTTACTTCGGGTGACGGCACTTTGCAAACGTGTATTTCAACGCACGAAGTCTACTACGTATTCTGTCCATCTCTCGAGCAAGGAAATCCTTGCGGCTCGAAACCTTTGGATCGAGGATGTGCAACGGAAAGAGTTTCCTGACATTTTTGAAGCCTTGCATAAACAGAAGAAGCATCCAATTGTTTCCGCACTGTCCCTTTGGATTGATGACGAAGGTATACTTCGCTGCGGTGGACGTCTACAAAATTCTAATTTGGATGTGGCTACGAAGCACCCAATTTTACTGCCCAAGCATGACCATTTTACAACACTCGTCATCAAACACTTTCACGCCAGACTTTTTCATTCGGGTGTCGCTCATACGTTAGCCCAAATTCGCACAGAATTTTGGATACCTGCTGGTCGTTCCGCTATCTTCAAGTATATTCGGTCGTGCACAACATGCAAGAAATACGACGGTGGACCTTACAAAGCTCCGCCAACCCCTGCTTTGCCGAAATTTCGAGTCACACCAGCGGCTCCTTTCACAACAACGGGTCTCGATTACCTTGGACCACTTTTCATCAAGGAAAATGGCCATCCGAAAAAAGTGTGGATTTGCCTGCTCACCTGTCTCGTTACACGCGCCGTTCATTTGGAGATTGTGACAGATATGTCTGCTGATCAATTTTTGCTCTGTTTGAAACGATTCATCGCCAGACGTGGGAAACCCTCAACCATCATTTCTGACAATGCGCCTCAATTCAAGCTGGTCAAATCCGCCTTAGACAAGATGTGGGCTTCTGTCATTCTGGACAATGATATGCACTCCTTTATCAGCCAAGAGGGGATCGCATGGAGATTTATTCCAGAACGAGCGCCTTGGATGGGAGGCTTCTATGAACGCTTGGTTCGGCTTGTTAAGCAAGCACTTCGCAAATCCCTTGGCCCGCTGTGCCTTTCGCTGGTACAGTTGCAAACGGTTGTAGCTGAAATTGAATCAATCATCAATTCGCGCCCCCTTGTTTACGTTGGGTCCGACTTCAAGGATGATCAAGTGCTTACACCTGCTCACTTTCTGACATCAAACCCGAAAACAAGCTTTACGCCAGCTTCTGTGGATGATTTAGCTGATGACGAATACGTTGCGCAGCAATCTTCCAAGGATCACCTTCTATCGATTTGGAAACGCGGAGAACAACACTTGGCCACCTTTTGGCGCCACTGGCAACGCGATTATTTAGTTAGTCTCCGGGAGCGCTCTCAACAACCATTGGTACAGCCACGTCGTCAGATTTCGTTCCAGCCTCAAGTCGGGGACATCGTCCAGATTCAAAACGATGGCCCACGCGGTACCTGGAAGTTAGCCAAAATTGTTAAGCTGATTCCCAGTTTGGACAATGCGGTCCGCTCTGCGAGAGTACAAGTCGCTTCTGGAATGATCTTGACAAGAGCCATCGCTCATCTATTCCCGCTGGAATGCCACAACGACATGCGATCTGAAAAACCTCTCGATTCGCCACTGGACGGGGTTAGGAAAGAGAATGCAACAACCTCGACTACTGGCTCTCCTCCAAATCAACGATCGACGCGGCAAGCAGCTGTACGAGCAGCTGCGCGCATTCACGTGCAGGCCATGGACGACTTGAACAGCACTGACCAATTGGCCGCCCATGTTCTACCACCATCTAACAATTTCCATAATAAGGCGCCATCAACCAACACGTGGAGGGCAGGCCTTCTAATTGTCCTTTTGGCTTGTTCCCTACAGTCCAGCGTGGCCCTGCATCCTTTAATTTGCGAGGCTGAGGAAGCCAAGGCGATTTTTGACCTGTCAACCACACCGATGTGCACCACACTTCCTCGCAAGAGCATCACCTCCGATGTAACTGGAATCAACCTCACTCTGTACAAGCGAAATATCGCCAAGTACGAAAGTTCAGCCTATCGATGCCGAAAGATCAAGACCATTCTTTCAACGTGGACCAATTTCGCGAAAGCTGGATGGGAAAAGACCTCACGACAGGTCGAACTGGAGGTGTCTGAGCACGACTGTCGCGCCATGGTTCAAACTCATCGCTGTGCTGAGGGGCCACTGTTAGGAGGCGATACATTATCCTACACAGAAAACAAGGCCGATTATCAGTGGGCGTCTGGCAACGCCTGGGACTGTTGCGAGTGGAAGATCAAGGAGGTCACCAACTGCTACCTCAGCAAGGGGACGGTTTACCAAACGTTCGGAGGAAGCATGGAAAGTAACTTGGGCAACGTTGCAGACTGCGAATACGAGAAGAAGGTTTGTTACTTGCCAGACAAATCCACGCTCCTGTGGGACACTACCAAGGAGGCCAGCTGCGAGTACATCCATTGGAAAACCGTTCCTGGGAAACGATGGAGCAACCGTTTTTTAAGCGATGACCAAGAAATCGCGCTCACTTGGGACGATGCACAGGAAGCTAGCATCGAACTTTGCGATGGAAGAAAAGGAAGAATGACTGATCAAGGACTTCCGGTGCACTACATTGCCGAACTCCGGCGATCGAAGCGCTTTGCCAAGAAGGCAGATATTGAACGAGAGTACAATCGTCTCAAGGGAAATGACCAGTCTGACGTCATGGCGGCAAGACTGCAAGCACTGGAGGAGCGATTACAGTTGTTTCTCATTGAGTCTTTAAACGCCGCCTTTGATCAGGTCTGCCGAGCCATCGAGAAGCTTCAGCAAATCGATTTGATCCTGGCTCATTCTGAACCAACGCTTATCGCCAGGCATATTTTAAATGATTCCACGATTATGGCTCGTCTGAATGGCAAATTCCTGGAGGTGTGGCCATGTGTACCTGTAGAGGAGTATACGGTACGACCAATGGGGGATCAATGCACACAGTGGATTCCTTTGAATGTGACTCTAAGAGGGAAGACAATTGATGGATTCCTGGACCCCAAATCCTTAGTCGTTTACAAGATGTCCGCGCCCGCCGAATGCAACCTGGCTGAGGAGATGCACCTGCATGATGCCAACGGTGTCGCTTATTTGTATTCCGCCTCAAAGGGAACAATAAGTCGTTTCACAGGTACTGTCATTCCCCACCGTTTCTGCCGGCGACGCGCGTTGGGGGGTGTGTTGGGGCCTGGCGGTTCCGGTGGGTTTTTGGGGTTTTTTTGCGCTGTTGTTACGCTTGGGTCCGTCTATGCTGCTTCTGTGTCTTGCGATTACTGTGGACCCTTTTTTTTTTTTTTTTTTCAGGCCTTTCATTCGACGTGCCCTCGGACTTCCTGATTCTGCCATATCTTCACCTGAACCCGCACAGGAATTGGTTCAACCACGTATCAGGGAGAGCACAGTCGCGTTAGCCCATTCAAGCCCTGGATTTTCCACAGTTCGAAAATTTTCCTGGAAGTTGGAACCAGAAAACGTGAAAGCGTGAATTTGTGATACCATAGTTTATTGCATTATAAGGCTTACATCATTTCAGACTGCCTTGCCCCTATCCCTTCCTTTCTCCCTTTCCCTGGGAGTGTCGCATACTGTAGCGATTTTCTAATTCCATCTCATACTTTTTCTCTGGGAAACGAACCTTTCGTATCCTCTTCTCGCTTGCTACAAACCCAAGCAATAGGTCTTGCACCTTTCTCTTCCCACATTCCTTTCATCTATGCCTTCACCGCTGCTCTGTATGTGTTAGTGTTGAGATTAAAGCACTCATAGATCGGTAGTTCGGGTTTCCTCTCTCGCATTATACCACATAAATCACAGGACTGATGTATAGCTCCCAGCTACCTAGCGTCACCCGCGCCCCCGACGGCGGCCGGAGGAGGATGGTGAATGGCAGATAACAAAAGAAAACAGATAACAGACACATTTTTATCGTATAGTGGTCCTGGTTTCATATACATGCAGCTGAGAGGTAGATAAAAAGGAGAGGCAATGTACGAGTATGTACTTTGACCCATTCGCTGTGCATTGGCCTGGCCAGTTTAAGCTGCCTAGCTGATCGTGAGTGCCTACAGTTCAGTTAAACATAGACCTTTTGGACAAAAACTGGTTTTTTATCGTTGGCTCATGCTTATGAGTCTCTGCGACCACATTATCATCATAAAATAATCTAGCTCATGTTCTGTTCAGCGGACGTTAGACAAGGCACGTTGGAGGTGCTGTATGTACCGGTATGTGTATCCTTCAAGACAGTGCACTCTTGAATCGATGTTGGAACATTGAAAAGGAAGTATGATATTTAGATTCAGCATGTCTCGCGTTTTATAAGGGTGGCCAAAATGCTGGACCTCTATCTAAATTTTTTTTAAAGGTCGATTTTTTATTTCTCAATCGTTTTTATTTCCAAAAAGGGGGAAATCTTTTGAATAAAAAATTTAGACTTTGTTTACATGTGATGGGGTCTAAAAGTCTGTCCCACTAAAACATGGCTGCTGAATCTGAATGTTATACTCTTTTTTCAATATTCCGACATCGATTCTGCAGGTTACTTCATCTTCAAAGCCG
>JASANH010001466.1:0-15270 GCA_030248295.1 Mesodorylaimus sp. YZB2_4 | reverse complement strand
CTGAAGTTCCTCCAGAAAAAAAATGTTGCCATTGGCTTAGTTAGAGGTTTCTCTAGGTTAGAGAGATAGAAGAAGTATGCCAAGTACGCGATCAATTAAGACTGTATGGCCTTAAGGTTGCCTTAAGGTCTATGGTCAGACATTACATTAGGTTAAGCATAGTCCAAATCTAGTGTAGCTTTAGGACCTATCCTAAGATAATCATACAGTCACAAGGATTTTATCCAAGTAACCTATGATCAGATAATCGTACAGTCTTCGGGCATTGCCTCAAGACCTATGATTAGCAATATACGCTAGACTGTGATCATCATTCAGCTTTATCAATATCTAGGCTCGTGGTGCTACTAGAAGTATCGAAAAAAATAAAAGCAGAAATCTCCGATCCTGAGAGGGATTGGGTCCTCCTAACTCTCCCCCTAAGTCTATTCGACCATCGGAGGAATTTTCTCCGCTCTCGCTTTTCCTTTCCCTCTCCGCTCTCGCTTTTCTTGCTCTTATTTCTCTTCTTTTCCAGCTCCCTTTTGGCCGCTTTCTCAGGAGCCGAACTACTGACGGGAGCTGTGGCCGCCATGACTGGTAACATGCGGTCCATTCGGTCCGACATCGAAGTTACCGACGTGACCATTTTTCCAACCAACTATCCGTGGTCCACCTTCGCCTAAGTCGTTCCACTCGTACTGGCTTCTCCACTCGTCGACGACGACGTACCAGCCCGACTGGCACCTGCGATCGCTCGGTTCACCATGGCTGGGACGCTATTTGTGTTGAATACCACCCTTCTATTGCCCAAAATATGAATCGCCGCAAAAAACGTTCCCACTAAGACCAAAACATGCTTAGTCGGAACGAGATGACCCACGAGAACATTTAATTCGCTGGCCTTCTCCAATTTTTTCTCTTTTTTCTCCTTCTTGTCTGTCTTATCTGCCATTTCCAAAATAATTTGAAAGAATAAAAGATACCTCTTTAAAAAGAGCCTTTGTTGGTAATTAAACCAGGTCAGGCTCAGTAAGATACTGAGATTTCAATGCGAAGCTGCAGTACTACAGATTTTCAGTGCTACTCTCTGTATCGGTATTGAGATAATTCAAGCAGGGAGCATCTTCGGTTTCAATGTCAAATAAGCTTCACTTTTCTAAAATCATAGAAGTTTGTATTTTCATGGCCAACATGAGGGGTCTCTTCTGGGTGAGGGTTCCCGCATTTCCCGTTTGGCTGAAATCTTACTAAGACCTTAGTATGGTAGCTTAGAAAGCTTACTAAGAACCTTGCTTGGACATACTAAGATTTTAGACAGAAATTAAAAATCTTGCCAAGTTTTTAAACAGATCTTAATAATTTTAGACTGGGTTGGATCCCAATCTTTTCAAGATTAATTCTTAAAGGCCTTCTCTAAAAATTCAAGCTGCAGTAGATTTACTCAGCAAGATAGCATTACAAAACCTTACAAATGCTCAATGCAACAAGTGCTCAAAAGCAAGGAAGCATTATGTAAACTTTTTAGATGCTAAAATGACACGATGATACAAAGCCAAAAAACCAGCTGCAGAGTACCACAAACAAGGCACGATAACATAATTATGCTACGAGCCATACTTTAAGAAATAAAGCAGTGACCCCAAAAAAAAAGGAATGCACCAGTAAAGCCCTCGATCTGAAAATGCACGATAAGCCCTGGATTAGACAGCACAGCTAGTATCTACTGTAGTCCAATAATTTTTTGATGGAAATTCGAAATAAATCCACTTCATATTCAAGACTTATGGCTGGGGATCAGAGAGTAACTTCGAAACCATCAATCCAGGACCAAAAAACGTTATCAGGACATTGGGACCTCGGCGAAACCATTCCATAAACTTGACAAGTGCAGGTCAGGGTCTCAACTAAAAAGATTGCCAAAAGCGTCGTAGCTGTCCCTTAAAATTTGCAACATTTCGCTGCTCGCCTTTGCTTCACGCCACTTCTTTTGCAACGAAAAAAGTTTCTTCATGAAATCTGATTCAGCGTTTTCCTCCTGCTCAGTCACCGCGCTTGACTCCGTGCATTCGTCCCAAATAAGCCAATCTGCCCGTGGCTTTGCGCCTGTAGATATCAGATCGTAGTACCATGCCTTCTCCGTTTTTTTGCTAAAAAAATTGAGATTACGATCAAGTCTGAATGTTAAAAGTTGACATTTTACCTAGACTCTGTTTGATCTAGACCAGATTGATTTGTCAGTCGGAGGACATCATCAAGAAGCGCCTTGTCGTGATCACTTCCTCCGATGTCGACGACGATTTCCGTTTGAGTGCCATCTCCAGGCTGCGTCGACTTTGGCAAAGCGCTTTTGAAAAATTTGACAGAAACGTCTGAAAAAAACTGATTTGTCATGCAAGAAAGACCCAAGATCCCTTAGCACTCACAGCAAAATATTTCGAGGCCCTTCGTATCTTCGAGTTTCAATGACATACGTCCACTTTTTCGCTCTTTCTGCTTGGGTATTTTCTAGTGACGAAGATTGCGCTTACCCCACATGCGATATGCCAGCGCTTTGTAGAAGGAATCTGCCGGGTCACTAAATTCTGCAATAAGGACAGTTAAACAAACCATTAGTTTATGGAAAACACCAAAAAAACGTACCCCTCACGAAAACATTGAATTTTTCTCTCATATCGACGCCCATCCAGGATAAGCGTTCCTAAAAATTAAAAAAGGGAATTCAGAATCGAGTTTAAGTAAACAATTTTAAACAAAGTTTTTCATTGGCGCTAAAAAAATCTCCGTTCCCCCCTTTGTGATTGCTGACTGAAGTGATGATTTCTTCTCTTGCTTCGAAAACAGTTTTGCTGGCTAAAATCAAAAAACACTGCAGGGCAGTCAAACAAACATGCAGAATTATCTCAAAACTTTATGTGTCAGAAAAGTGCCTTACATTGCCATTTCGAAGAAACTGTTCCATTTTCCCCATTCGAATTTCCAGCTTTCCCAATCGTGACTTTTGCTCTTCGTGCATTGACACAACTGTCGTTCGAAGAGAAGAAACAGCGTCTAGTACATCCTTAAATGTTGGCTCACTATCCCGAGGAATGTTGGCAGTATCATCAGCAATTTCCGCCACAATATCGTCACCTTAAACGAATATCAGCATCGGAAACGGGGTTCATACAAGGCGCAGAAAATGACTTTCCCTGATTTTTCTAGATGAAAATAAGAATTAAACACTGTCTTAACATTGCACCTCTCAAATCACTGATATTCTAAAATTGTTTGAACCCTGGGGCAAATAGAAACACTCTAATACAATCAATTTACCTTCTTCACCAATCTGACAAGTCGGAGGATTAACTGTTGGTGAACTTATTGGCTGACGAGACTCGTAAAGCCCCTTTGATCGCTTCCTATTATTGCTGGTGGCTGTTCCAGGCGACAATGAACGGCGATTAGGAGCTCCTAAATAATGATCTGGCGACGATTGGGGTGTATCAGCACGATTTTGATTGTCGTAACTGTTTTGTGCAATACTTTCGTCGATTAAACGCTTTTGCAGCTCTCCGAGTGCCTGTTTTTTCTCTTTAGCTGTGAAACCTGCAAGAAATAGAAAAATAGAGCAGGGTTGACAAGAGAGCATAGTGGAACAGATTTGTGTGACAAATTGAGAACTGTGAGCAATTTTTTGCTGGAATAAGGCCATAAGCTCTTTAGCACTCACACATTCTAAAAACTTCACATTCATAAAATTTTTGCTCATCGAAAACAGTTACAGTTTGGCCAGTTTTCCATTGCAAACGTTTTTCGAATGCATCAATCTTTCCTTCCTCCACGGCGAACGATGGAAAATAAACAATGCTGTTCAATCGGACTTCGAACGCGTCTCCGTCACAACAAAGCACAGCGAACACGGGTTTTTTAACCGTTCAGAATGGTGGATGCGAGTGAGAGATTTAATGGACTTTGGTCACCCGGAGCAGCGATCAGCTGGCAGCGATGGTATGGTGGAGTAGTCGAGGACGATTTATTCAGTTTTGGCTATTTGAATTTGAAAAAGTTTATAAACTTTTGTGTATTGAAAATAATGAAATGGATTCGGTTTGAATGATGAAACGAATTTGGATTCCTTTTCATTTTTTGTGTGGTCATATTGGAATAGGATAGATGGAATGGGCTGCCATTCTGTGGATGTGGTTGCTGGGTGAGCTAGATTGGGGAAGCAGTGCACAATATTCGCCATATAATTGGTTAATGTACAGGGGATTAAGGAAATCAATAGTTATGAATTACGGTTATTTTTTGTTGTAGCGTCGTGGTTTTTCATTTGGTAATATCAGATTTGGTTTTTTTAAAAATGGGACTTCTGGTAATGCGCTTTTTGGAAGCTTTGATATTTTAGCTGGTTGGGTTATGTTTTTGGAGAGCCTTGCTTCAATTGATTAGGCATTGCACTTTTTTCCTGCTACTGTTCTTTAGCAGGGTATGGTCTGCAAAAGTGAGAGCTCACAGAGGAAGGATGGGCCAGCCCTTTATAGGCTTTAGACGGAATGCGCGTTGTTTGTTATCAGTTGACACGATGATATGTGTGAAGTACATAAATGGTTTGTAGGATGGTGGTAAAAAGAAATCTGGGAAAGAAGTTTTTAAAATGTGGAGTTGAAGCAAACAAGATTTATGCGCGGCGGCACAGCAGTTTCACTAGTTAAACTGAATCTTACTTTTGCCGCCGTGGTGTCTAAACTGGGCGGGGCAGAAGGGGGAGGCGGTGCTGACCGAAATAACCTGAACAGCAAAGTTTTCATTTTTTAACAGCACAAGGTGATGAGAGCGATACTTGAAACATCCGCGACAGGTGCCTATGTCTACCATATCGTGTAAAAATTTTACCAGAGAACTGGTCTAAAATAAATTACTTGGACTTAAAAATTCGGCGTCATCATCAACCTCAGCTTCACCACCTGCAATACAAGCCCCTGCTTCGTCATCGCAGGCGGCTTCCACCTCAAGTAAAAATTCTGGATCCCCGTGGTCGGTGTTGACACGCTTGCGTTTTCGTCGGCCCCCGCCGGACATTGGATTGTCAGTCGCCATCTTCCCTAAACCGATCCATTTTTTGCATATCTGACTGCATTGAACCGACGGATGTCGTCTGGGCCATTCAAACGCAGTCTCATGAGAGCATCGAGGTGCAGGCCTTGGAGTTTGTGTCTGTTTCTTTTCAAATATTTCATGACTGAAAACCCCCGTTCTGCGTCAGAACTGCCGATAGGTAGTGCCAGGATAATCCGTATGAGTTTCTTTAACTCAGATGGCCAAGCCAAATCTGTCTTCCCCAAGTAATGCTTCCAAAACGCCACTGGGTTGCTGTCTTTGAAGTTGCAAAAATCGCCGTCGTTTTACCCTGACGTTATCGCTTCAATAATGTTCCGCCACTGAGTAGCAACTAAATCGACATTTGTCCCTGGCGGCAGCAGATTCTGAGCTAAGGCTTTAACCTCGACAGAGCCATAATGGCTGATATGGCCAGGTTACTGTGGCCACTTTTTGTTGTTCAGAATGTCGAAATCGCCCAAGCCGCCTTCTGGGAAGTAGTGTTGCAAGTTATGCTTAAGCATATCGATCAGGTTCACTCGAACTGTTCGAAACTGCCAAAAGCGATCATATCCGCCGAATTCGACTCCATGCCACTTGACACTTCCTGAATTGATGTATTGCTGCAACGTGCAAGGTGGACGAATGTTGTCGGAGCATGCCACTTCCTTGAGGAAATCTTTCAAAAACGCTCCTTCGATGGTCCTAAGAGCCTCTATAGCATTCATCATCTGCGAACGGAAGCTTTCCATCCCAATAAGGACACTCGCCTTTCTTTGTAAAGTCAAGGACCAATGCCTCAACTCAGTCAGTACATCCAGAGTGAAGTGCATTGTAAGGAGCAAATGTTTCCCCGTTAAAGCTCTCTTATGACCTATCGCTGATGCTTGATCAATGGTGCTGATGGTTGCATCACTCGCTATGGCATCCAAGTCTTCCACAAGAAGTTTCCAGTCTTTTCTGATGACTTCTAGCGTCCTGTAGTCAGCTGCGATCCACCTTGTCCCCCAGTAAAATAATTGAAGCTCATAAAGACGCTGTTGGAGCACTGCAGCCAAATTGCGCAGGTGCGCTGATTTTTTTGGGCCTTCGCGGTAGAAACTAACAATGCCTGAGACAATTTTCACTAAATCGTCGTAGAACGCGACTGAATCTTTCCTTCGTTGTTCTTCCTGACGTATGCGGGGATGCTCCGATGACGGATAATCATTCAGCCGTAGGGGCTTTTCCCTCTCTCGAATGCTCCATTTCAAAGCGAGCTCTAAGCGATGTGCCATACAGTGTATTCCGTATAATGGTCGGCCAATCCAAGTTTGTATTTTTGATTTGAGTCCATTTTCTTTCTCAATCATTGGACTTGCGCCATCTGATGCAAAGCCAACAAGGTTTCTCTTAATAAAAACCGAAAAAGAATCTTTTTTAAAGGTTTGCATTAATGTCGTGAACATACTTTCTGCGTCGTCAAAATCCACTGGTATCAGTCTATAGAAATAAATTTTTGGCTCGTTGAACTCGATGGCTTGCAAGTAAGTTATAAGGTACTTTTGCGATCTAAGATCAGTACTTCCATCCAGGATTATCGACAAAGGCGTCTGTGTTTCCAACATGTGCTGCAACATTTGGGAGTGCATGCTGTCGCTAATCACTTCTGTCATTTCAGCTGCTGCGTGGTCGTTTGCATGATGCAATCCCAAATCGGCTTCGTTCAGTTGTTGCGTTTCAACAAATAATCTGTGCTTATCGAATGGCACATTCATCTTTGCTTCTGCATAAACGGTCCGAATCATTCTTGCAGTGACCTGCCATTTTTTATTGTCAGTTTCTTCTGCTTTTTTTTGAGCTAAAGCCAGTTGGTTTTTTAGCTGATCCTTGTTGCGTTTTATTAGCCAAGCAATGATTGCTTGGTGAACAGACGATTTGGCATGCTGGCTTATTTTCTCTGAATTTTTGGCTTTACTGGGAGATATATAGCCATTCGGGTTGGACAGATCTGATCTATGATTACCCTGAAAAAACACTCGCCATTTTCGTTTAGCCGCCATAATATTATCGCGAAAGCTTTTATGCCTACCTGCAGTCCAGCTTCGTCGAAATATTTTGAGCATATACGGCAGCGGTATTTAGTATTCCGAGGAACAGTGTAATCAGCTAGCAGTTCAAACCACTTTCTGTTTTCGCGGCTCATAATTGATTCAATGGGCAAAGTGTGAATGAAGTTATCCCACATGAAGCGCTCCTAATCCGGATCAAAGTAGGCAAGCGACTCCCACTCCTGAACTTTGGGTTGATCGCCTAGATTTCTTAGGGCTTCACGACCATGAGCCACTTCTTCTTCAATGTCTCCCCCAATTCCAGTGATACCTTCACTGCTAAGACTTGCGCATGCAGCAGAGCCTTGAGCATTATCGACTGCAGATTGGGCAGCAGCATCATATGAGCCAGCATCATCAGCTTGACTGAATGATAAGACGCTTCTGATTCCTGATCCCGATGCGCTACATTGTCCTTGCTGTTGTTCTTCCAGGTTCCCAGGTAGTATGGCAGAGACTGTGGGGGCAACCACAATCGCGCCACTGCAGTCGTTGTCAGCGCCTGGCGATGGTCTGCCTAATTTGAAAGTTTCTGGCAGAAAGGCATCTGTGAGTTAAGTGCATCGGTTCACTGAGAAGCCGGTGTCCCGTCATAATGCGTCCTCATCATGAAGCGTCGTTCGTCCGATGAAGCGATTTTTATTGTCAATCGTTCGCATCATTTCGCGCCTTTGTATTCATGTTGACTTTTGCTTTGTTTTGATGATATATGGTATGATATATGATGTTACGACAGTACATTCTACATTTGGATCGACTTAGTTGCTTTTGAGCCACCCACGCATTATGACGTCATAATGAGTCCGGCTGGACGCATTATGATGGCGGACGGATTATGTCATGACACCGGCAGGTCCTGTTCCTTCATATTCTCGAACGACATACATCTCAGAGCGGGAGTAGCTGTGGTGCAGCAGTTCGAAAATAGGGCAATGGACAATAGGTGTTCGACGCCGGCCCACCACGATCATATCTACTAGGAATGGTTTCAACTTTTCGCCAACTTCGCTTGTCAGAATTACATACGGCTTGCTTTCCGTTAAGCCTTCCCACTCTATTTTTTTATTTCACTTCAAAAATCACGCTCTCTCGGCTCCCTGAACAATGCGATGCCATATGGTTTAGTATTGCCGTCTTGTTTTTTGTTTACGACGAAATGAGCAAACCCACGAGCAGTTGCGCTTTGCTGGTACATTGTTCGATAACGGATCATGTCTGTCAATGACAGCTTGGCTCCACCAGCGTTGACAGCATCACTTCCAGCTATAACAGCGTATCCATTTTGGTCGGTTTTTGAAATAAAAAAAAATTTATTCCAGAAATTAACGACTAGCTCTATTTTAGCTTTTTCCTCAATCACAATACCCGACAGCCAATATCCTTGTAAGGTTTTTGCGCTCAACGGAATCCATGGTGAGTTGTATTTTTCTTGCCGGAATCCTCGCAACTCTATAAATTCCTTTCGTTGCGGGTTTGTTGGAGTTTCAAGATCGATTTCATTGATGACGACTCTCTCTTCGACAGACGCAACTTTAACTAATAGTGCGCTCAACATAATCAATCCTTCCATAGTATGCACCTCCACTCTTGACAGCTTGGACATGGTACAGTATTAGCTGGCTTGCTTAAAGGGTTCCCGAACAACAAATTGGCGCGAAGCAGACGGGGATCCCCTGTCTGCTGCGCGAGGGAAAACGCGCGCTGCAGACGAAAGAGGATCCCCAGCCTGCTGTGCAAGGGAAAATGGCAACTGGGCCAGCTTGAGGCTCGTGGTAGGCTTTTAGTGAAACAATAAGGAGAAACCAGTCGCTACGATTGAAAACCTAAGTATTAGGTACAGTATAAACGGAACGGTAAGTTATACATTACAGAATGCAAAGACCTTTTTACGCACGAAAAGTTTTTGATAATGCAAAAAAACAAAGTGAAACAGTGTGTGTGTACGTGCTCTTCAGTTTCAGAAAATGGAGAGCGATTCCAAAAGGTACAGAATTTTAACCTGATGGTACAATGTTGTGCCGAACGACAGATGACGAAGTTCAAATAAGATGAAGTGAAAGAAAACAATGCTAATATACGGGAACGCGTAAAAGGTAAGACATGCGTGCAGTAATTAGAGGCACAGATAAATGTCGAGCACAGGAAAAAAATTTTATTTATCAGGCTCAAACTGCCCGTACTGTGTCATTTCCGTAGGTACACATCGTGGCGTACTGCGTTTCGCTGCCTAATTACAAGTAGCCGCTATACACACCATATAAATCCTCTTCTGACGAAATTGAAATTTCTTGATCATCCAAATGATTCTGGGACATGTCATCCAGTTTATCGGCGTTCACGTAATCTAGGTCTTGGTTTTCTTGTAAAATTTCGTTCAGTTCCTCTGGCGACAGGACAACTTCATCATCAGCAATGTCAGCGAAGCCTTGTTCGTCCTGTTCAATGATCGAAAGGACAGTAGCGAAGCGCGAGCGAGGATTTTTGAGGACACCTAGCACCGTCTGTTGGAATTTGGCTGTATTTTTCGTAATGAGGCGTGGATCATTGGCCATGATTGAAGTCGCTGGCTTTTTCCTCAGTTGGGGCAGTGTTTGGTGATGGGTACGGTTGTGAAGCGTGAGCATCAATAAATGGGGAATATAGAGATAATTTTTTGACTCTTTCAAGGCCTTTTCAATCCAAGTGTTTCAAAAAATTATCTCTATATTCCCCATTTATTGATGCTCACGCTTCACAACCGTACCCATCACCAAACACTGCCCCAACTGAGGAAAAAGCCAGCGACTTCAATCATGGCCAATGATCCACGCCTCATTACGAAAAATACAGCTAAATTCCAACAGACGGTGCTAGGTGTCCTCAAAAATCCTCGCTCGCGCTTCGCTACTGTCCTTTCGATCATTGAACAGGACGAACAAGGCTTCGCTGACATTGCTGATGATGAAGTTGTCCTGTCGCCAGAAGAACTGAACGAAATTTTACAAGAAAACCAAGACCTAGATCACGTGAACGCCGATAAACTGGATGACATGTCCCAGAATCATTTGGATGATCAAGAAATTTCAATTTCGTCAGAAGAGGATTTATATGGTGTGTATAGCGGCTACTTGTAATTAGGCAGCGAAACGCAGTACGCCACGATGTGTACCTACGGAAATGACACAGTACGGGCAGTTTGAGCCTGATAAATAAGATTTTTTTCCTGTGCTCGACATTTATCTGTGCCTCTAATTACTGCACGCATGTCTTACCTTTCACGCGTTCCCGTATATTAGCATTGTTTTCTTTCACTTCATCTTATTTGAACTTCGTCATCTGTCGTTCGGCACAACATTGTACCATCAGGTTAAAATTCTGTACCTTTTGGAATCGCTCTCCATTTTCTGAAACTGAAGAGCACGTACACACACACTGTTTCACTTGGTTTTTTTGCATTATCAAAAACTTTTCGTGCGTAAAAAGGTCTTTGCATTCTGTAATGTATAACTTACCGTTCCGTTTATACTGTACCTAATACTTAGGTTTTCAATCGTAGCGACTGGTTTCTCCTTATTGTTTCACTAAAAGCCTACCACGAGCCTCAAGCTGGCCCAGTTGCCATTTTCCCTTGCACAGCAGGCTGGGGATCCTCTTTCGTCTGCAGCGCGCGTTTTCCCTCGCGCAGCAGACAGGGGATCCCCGTCTGCTTCGCGCCAATTTGTTGTTCGGGAACCCTTTAAGCAAGCCAGCCAATACTGTACCATGTCCAAGCTGTCAAGAGTGGAGGTGCATACTATGGAAGGATTGATTATGTTGAGCGCACTATTAGTTAAAGTTGCGTCTGTCGAAGAGAGAGTCGTCATCAATGAAATCGATCTTGAAACTCCAACAAACCCGCAACGAAAGGAATTTATAGAGTTGCGAGGATTCCGGCAAGAAAAATACAA
Organism: Mesodorylaimus sp. YZB2_4; assembly: GCA_030248295.1. NCBI lineage: Eukaryota > Metazoa > Nematoda > Enoplea > Dorylaimida > Dorylaimidae > Mesodorylaimus > Mesodorylaimus sp. YZB2_4. Next base: position 4,193 of record JASANH010001466.1, on the reverse strand, counting down.
CTCACCATGGATTCCGTTGAGCGCAAAAACCTTACAAGGATATTGGCTGTTGGGTATTGTGATTGAGGAAAAAGCTAAAATAGAGCTAGTCGTTAATTTCTGGAATAATTTTTTTTTAATTTCAAAAACCGACCAAAATGGATACGCTGTTATAGCTGGAAGTGATGCTGTCAACGCTGGTGGAGCCAAGTTGTCATTGACAGACATGATCCGTTATCGAACAATGTACCAGCAAAGCGCAACTGCTCGTGGGTTTGCTCATTTCGTCGTAAACAAAAAACAAGACGGCAATACTAAACCATATGGCATCTGTAACCAAGCCTGGCAGGCGTAGGAGGGAGGCGGCCAACCGAAGTCGGCGGGACGAAAACTCCGACTGGAGCAGGATAGTCTTGCGACTATACCTACGGCTGAAACATCAACCCGAGGGGTTGACGTTTCCCAGCCAGGGGAGAGTATCGATTACTCTCTCCCACTCGCCATGGCCTACCAGGCACGAGGGTTACATTCCTTCCATCGACAGAAGAAGCGACGACCCCGTCGCTCTTCCTGGAAGGAAGACCTCCCCCTCTCTTGAGGGCCGACCCTACACTGCCTTCGCAATGCGGACGGTACCCGCTCCTCGGTGGCTAACCGAGGCCTAGGTGTCGGTACTAGACGCCCTAGACCATGACAAAAATGGGCGCACCCAGCGGTTCGACGGGGACTTACACCACAATGGATGGCCCCAAGGTCCGTGACGCCAATGTAACCAAGCCTGGCAGGCGTAGGAGGGAGGCGGCCGACCGAAGTCGGCGGGACAAAAACTCCGACTGGAGCAGGATAGTCTTGCGACTATACCTACGGCTGAAACATCAACCCGAGGGGTTGACGTTTCCCAGCCAGGGAAGAGTATCGATTACTCTCTCCCACTCGCCATGGCCTACCAGGCACGAGGGTTACACATCGCCTTGTTCAGGGAGCTGAGAGAGCGTGATTTTCGAAGTGAAATAAAAAAATAGATTGGGAAGGCTTGACGGAAAGCAAGCCGTATGTAATTCTGACAAGCGAAGTTGGCGAAAAGTTGAAACCATTCCTAGTAGATATGATCGTGGTGGGCCGGCGTCGAACACCTATTGTCCATTGCCCTATTTTCGAACTGCTGCACCACAGCTACTCCCGCTCTGAGATGTATGTCGTTCGAGAATATGAAGGAACAGGACCTGCCGGTGTCATGACATAATGCGTCCGCCATCATAATGCGTCCAGCCGGACTCATTATGGAGGGTGTCATAATGCGTCCGGGTAGCTCAAAAGCAACTAAGTCGATCCAAATGTAGAATGTACTGTCATAACATCATATATCATACCATATATCATCAAAACAAAGCAAAAGTCAACATGAATACAAAGGCACGAAATGATGCAAACGATTGACAATAAAAATCGCTCCATGCGGCGGAGGACTCTTCCGTACTGTCGTAACATCATATATCATGAAAACAAAGCAAAAGTCACCATTTATACAAAGGCGCGAAATGATGCGAACGATTGACAATAAAAATCGCTTCATCGGACGAACGAATCTTCGGCTTGAACTGGACCCAAGCAAACCCACTGACCTGTGGACCGTAACACCAAATTTCGGTCTCCAATAGATCCGCAGCAACTTGCAACTCGACATCTGAGCCCCACGAGTGATTCTCTCGCATCTTTGTCTTTTGGAAGTAGTCCTCGGCGGCCTGTTGCAGGTATCGGCTTTCGTTCTGGCTGATTTCATCGCAGATCAATTTGTGAAGAGCCAAATGATGTTCCTCGGAATTGGTAATAACATGACTCAAGGTTCGGAACAGACAGTTGCCATCGCCTTTGCTCTCTGTCGTCGGTTGAGGTGGGGCATTGATGGCGGATCGATTTTTCGGCTTGAGTTTTCGTCGTGTGCTGTCGCACGTAAAGCCAAGTTTTCGGGATGTGTGACGCATCCAGGCAGCAGAAGCTGGCGCGAAGCTGAATTCTTTGGGAGCTGACTGACTTTCGGCGACGAAGACGACATCATTTTCCTTCTCTTCTTCGTTCTCCAGGCGTGGACGTTTGGCCTGTGGGGGACCAGTTATTGCAGCTGCAGCAGTGAGCACGGAGTCGCTTCTTTCCTTGGGATTAGGAAGTCCATCTCGAACAAATCGCTTTAAGTCACGGCTGTTTACCTTCTGCGCTAAAAGGCTTCCCGTTGCAGGATCTTTCAATCGATAGACGCCCTTGCCGATAGATTCTTGAATGATGTACGGGCCCTTGTACCGTGGTGTCACCTTGTCTCCTTGCCTTGTCTCTCGCCGACGATCGTACTTGAGGACTTCATCGCCGATGTCCTAGTACGTTCCCTGATGCTTCGCATCAAACTGTCTTTTCTGGGTGTCCTGAGCCGATTTGAGGTTCTTCAGGCCTTCATCACGCGTCTGGACAACCTTCTCATTGATTTCTTTCATGCGCCGAGCGATAGATTCTTGCAGATTCCCAGCAGGATCCAAACCGTCGCAAACTGGAACGTCGAGTGAGGTACTCAGTTGCCACAGCAATATACCTTAAACCTTTAGTAAAATAAATCACGAAGCATTAAAGCAGCATCATCTTACCGATTTTCATTCTCAGTTTCGTGGAGTGGACCGACCAAATCGATGCACCATCGGAAAAACAGATCGGACGTGACGGCGATGGGATGAAGACTTGCTACTTCAGGTCGGTTGTTCGGATTGGCCATCTGACATAGACCACAGGCTTTGATAAAAGCCTCGACGTCCTTGGAGCAACCAGGCCACCAGTAGCGCTTCGCAATTTTCCTGAAAAAAAAGCACTCTGATTCTTCAGTCGAAACGTAAAACAGAGCAACACTTACTCCCACGTCTTCCGAATTCCAAAGTGACCACCACCCAGCCCGCTGTGTGTACTCTCCAAAATGTTCTTCTTCTCGGCTTCACCAACGACAACAAGAGCGGCTTGGTCAATCCTTTCCTTCTCAGTCTTCTGGTTCTCGCTTTTCTTACTGACTAATGAAACGGCCTCATCAATCATCAAAACCCAAACTTGGAATTCCAAAACACCCACCTTCTCTTAAATGATAAAGTGTTCGTCCATTTTTCAAAACGAAAGCTTTGGCACTACGGCGGAGGTTTCTTTTTTCGTTATCCGTTGATCCTTCTAGATACTTTCCATCGGCCAAATAAGAAACGATCTTATCCCTTTCGGACAGCTCCATTGGACTGAGAATATTCAACACAAACACCTCAGCCGACAAATCAAGCGCCTTTGTCCAGGTCTTTGTTCTCAACACTGACCCCGGACGCAATATGATTGCCTCGGACGCATTATGATGACCGCTGGCCAATCATAATGCGTCCGGCCGGACTCATTATGACGTCATAATGAGTCCGGCCTGACGCTTTATGATGAGGACGCATTATGACGGGACACCAGCTTCTCAGTGAACCGATGCACTTTACTCACAGATGCCTTTCTGCCAGAAACTTTCAAATTAGGCAGACCATCGCCAGGCGCTGACAACGACTGCAGTGGCGCGATTGTGGTTGCCCCCACAGTCTCTGCCATACTACCTGGGAACCTGGAAGAACAACAGCAAGGACAATGTAGCGCATCGGGATCAGGAATCAGAAGCGTCTTATCATTCAGTCAAGCTGATGATGCTGCTGCCCAATCTGCAGTCGATAATGCTCAAGGCTCTGCTGCATGCGCAAGTCTTAGCAGTGAAGGTATCACTGGAATTGGGGGAGACATTAAAGAAGAAGTGGCTCATGGTCGTGAAGCCCTAAGAAATCTAGGCGATCAACCCAAATTTCAGGAGTGGGAGTCGCTTGCCTACTTTGATCCGGATTGGGAGCGCTTCATGCGGGATAACTTCATTCACACTTTTCCCATTGAATCAATTATGAGCCGCGAAAACAGAAAGTGGTTTGAACTGCTAGCTGATTACACTGTTCCTCGGAATACTAAATACCGCTGCCGTATATGCTCAAAATATTTCGACGAAGCTGGACTGCAGGTAGGCATAAAAGCTTTCGCGATAATATTATGGCGGCTAAACGAAAATGGCGAGTGTTTTTTCAGGGTAATCATAGATCAGATCTGTCCAACCCGAATGGCTATATATCTCCCAGTAAAGCCAAAAATTCAGAGAAAATAAGCCAGCATGCCAAATCGTCTGT
>JASANH010001165.1:0-15311 GCA_030248295.1 Mesodorylaimus sp. YZB2_4 | reverse complement strand
GAGAGGGTTTCTAAGAGACACGACCAGGGGCTGGCCAGTCGACTTTTTTGACCCCACTTTTTTATGTGCTCTATCAAAAGTACTCACAAAACCGATTGTCTTGGCCAAAGTAAAATTTTTTTAAAATGCCGATATATTTTAATATAGCATATTAAAGGTAAAAAGGTCACTTTCGATAGAAAAATCATAACTTGCTTATTTTTGGGCCAAGAACAATTTGAAAAATCTAGAAACGACCGCTTAATTCTTGTTAATCCGAATCTTTTTTTTAAATTAGCCTAGCTGTAGCCGTTTATGAGATATTCAACAAGAACGGTCGGTGATCAGCTGTGATCAGTCACATAATCGATTATGGGCAAATTATTGAAAGAGTCCAACCCTGATTTTTTTACTGCAATAGCAGTCTAGGGCAACTATATCATAGAACAGCTCGAAATTTCACTCTCCGACCATAGATTGGGCACACGTGAGATAAATAAACCACATTTAGAAAATTTTAGCCAAAACTGATCAATAATTTCAGCTGTTGATCCGATGCGCCAATCAGTAATAGCCTATCTTGTAGCCTTTGGCAAGCGCTGCTGAATGGTTCTTTCCGTGTCAGAACTCGTTGAGTTTCCTCTGAAATATTGAACAAAACTCGAATCTGTAGGAGTGCCTGCAGTGCGCACTCTTTGGATTTCCCGCCCGCGTGGCGCTTATGGTTTAAGAGAGACTTCGGATACTTACGCTGAGAGAGTATCCGTCTTTCATGAAAAATAAGAACAGTTCTAGCTAGGCTGTTTTTAAAGAAAGATTAGGATTCCTAAGAATTAAGCGGTCATTTCAGGATTTTTTAAATTGCTCGTGAATGACTCTAGACTTCCTTCTCGACTTCACTCTTCCCAACTCTGTTAAGACCCAAGAGTAGAGATACATTTATAGCATTTTTCTCTTCGTTTTCTGGAAACCAAGATTCGACCGACCCAAAAGACATCTCTCTTCTTTTGCACGATCAACTGTTCGTAAGGGCTACACTAACGACATGAGGCTGATTCTTCTGCACCTCACATACACAGGGTGCATTGGCCGAAACAGATTTGTCCAACCCAAATCGGGGGTTCATAAATCTGGGGAGGGAATCGTCTTTTTTACATTCTAATGTATCGCATTTCACATTTTTTTATCGCCAAGAGAATGGTGCTTGTGTTACGAAGGTAAGGGCAGAAACCTACAGTATAGAACTAACTAAAACCTACACTACACTGTTCAGTAGTCCTTTTCCGCAATTTTCAAAAAGTTTTTTTCAGTCTTTTAGAAGCGTGGCATTGAGATTAAATTCCGGCCTAAGGCTTCTGTAAAGTGCCACGTCAGATGTTATTATTTCACAACTGACTCCGACTGCCGCACGAACTAGTGCACGGAACAACACTACAGAGCCACTATGCGGATCTTTTATGCTATGGTAATATGTTTACATCTGGTGCAAGTAAGAGAGTCACAAATTCCGCCATCGATCGATCAGTTACCCAAAACTCCTTCCTACGATCCAGAAGCGGGTCGAACAGAGTGTGGCGGTGTGCAATTCAAAGACCGAAAACGTCAGCGAATCGATCAGCCATCGCGTCCATCTGCCACTGAGCCGCAGAATCGCCAGGCATGGACGCCGTTTCGCATTCATTACATCATGTTGTCAAGATCGACTAGAGAAAACGCGGTTGCCTTGGAAAATGCTTTCAACGCAGTTAATGGCAAACTCAGTCAAATTTTGAAAGCCCCGCCACTGGACGATATACGCTATTCACGATTCTGGGAAGTTATTGATGTCAGCTGCGAATACCCAGCCATTTGTGGAACTTGGCGAGTTCCTGACGAATATCTTTTTCCATGTAGCATCAATAGCTCGTACACTATTAATGAAAATGGAGTAAGTATTCCTGGTCCGAGTCCAGAAGCGCAAAGAGCGAGCGCTCACAAACCTCATCTCGTCGTATTTGTTCGAGTTGCTCAGCCTGGTGAACCAAGCGATTGTTATGGCAACAGGGCTGCATACGCTGAGACATGTGTATCAGATGACACTGAACGGATAACACATGGTGGGATCACTTTTTGCGCTCAGCCAAGCCTCATAACGAGCCGTGTAAATGACTTGATGCTGCATGAAACACTGCATATCGTCTCCCGTGGATCGTTTTTCAATTATCGCTCTCCATATTCAAATCCATTGGCGGGGAAGCCAAATATGACAGACGATTACGCACGAGGTAATCAGTTCTCATTTTCTGACGAATAAAGGTTCAAAAGTTAATGGGCTTAGGGAGACGCGAGGTCTGCTTTATGATTATTCGGGTTTGAGGTGGTCCCCTTTAAAACGAGAAAATATAAATTTCACCACAATCTGTGCTTTCTCGACCTCAGGCTGCATAATATTTTTCTCAACGAAGGAGCAGCGGAATCAATATCTATTGAACTGAAATCTGATGGTCAAAAATGACAACTTCTAAAGAAAGGAGGCATTCCAATAACAGGAGCTAGCACTGAGTGATAGTTCCCAAGCAATAAGGAGCGGGCAGCCAACGACCGTATGCAAATCTATGTTTTATCTGATGCATATCTATCTATATATTGTTAATAACTATATACTGTAGGGCACGCATCAGAAAACCGACGAGAAGGTCATGGTCAGGGGGCTCTTTGATGACATCTTCCTGCTTGTCAATTTCAATCAAAAAACAGCCAATTTGTCCTCGCACATTGACTCCTGTAGCCCAATTGTCCCTTCGCAATTTCTGTACCTGTATAGAGAGAGAGAGATAAGATATATATAAAAATATTATTCTGTATTCTCTTCCCTGCTCTGTTTCCATAGGAAAAAACAAAGTCCCATGTAGTCTGATGGTGCTCTCCAGCTCGTTCCTTCCCTTATATTCGCGCCTATATTAATTCTTATGAACGAGTTTGGTTGATATTAGCAAGTCACTGACATCTCTTGCGTGTTCGAACTGTTTCCCATCCTCTACTGAACTAAAATAGCTCAGCGGAAACTATGACGATCACCCCCATGTGCACTGAGCTGGTTTCTGGGCTGGTGGGTGACTTAAACTGTAATTTTGATTATCTCTGTGAGATAGCGAAAAGAAAACCATTGTTCAGGCACTGTAAAAACTCTTGCTCTGTGAAAGCTCTGTGGAAACTCTTTTTTGCCCCTTCGTTTTCTAAATACATCTTTTTGAACCTTTCTGACATCTACTACTGTACCTGAATTCAACTTCCAAATGCAGATGAATGAATATTCCTGGTTTGAACGTAACAATAAAAAAAAGATCCCCGATTGATTTCGAAAACTGTTCTTTTAGCTGAAAACACAACGTGGCAGAAAGTATCATATGACTGGTTGTACCCAAACGGCAGTAGATACCCTTTCGAAACATACCTCGCCATATCACCCACTGTCAAGCAAGTGGCTGCCAGTTACTTCCGTTGCCCCAGCTTAGCTGGCGCCGAAGTGTCACTGAAGACAGATTCCAGCAGCCATCGAATTACTGGAGACGATGCACACTGGAGCATGAGACTGTTTCCAGACGAGCTGATGACTGGGCTCACCACAAGGAAACAAGTTTTGTCCAATTTGACTCTGGCTGCCCTGAAAGACTCCGGCTGGTACGAAGTGGATATGACCAAAGCTGAGCCGATGATGTACGATGGAAGCGGACAGCAGGACAGCTACTGCCAGATAGCAACTAAAAGCTGTCATGAAGTTGTCACTGATGCGAAACGACCCGGCGGTAATCCGTCCAAGGTGCCGTGGGTGGGTGCCTATTGTGATCCAACTGGTGACTTGTGGCAGGTACAGTAAACAGACACTTCCGAATAATGAGGTGGCAATGAGTTTATACTCGTAGCCTTACTATATCGATCGCAATAGACACTAGTCATTCGACAGTCTCCCACTGCTCGTAGTCCAGATTTCAAAAGCCAAATTTTAAAACGTTTATACTTGTCTGAAAATCTTATAATAAGAGAATACTAGAATGGGTTGTATATAATACTGCAGAAATTTTTGTGTAAAGGTATTCGGTGCTTTGTATTTACAAGCTGCAACGCGCAGAGCTGATTCTTCGGCAGTGTCTCGTTGGAAATCAGACGATAAAGATCTGATATTGTCCTAAATTTTAATCCGCAATCAGATTAATAATGCTCGTGCCAAATGCTGTATAAAAATGTCTGACAGTTTCCCCAAGAGTAGTGTTCGCGATCACCACCTCGCTGGATTCGCTGATCGTGCACATGACGCACGGAACTTTGTGCTTCTTAGGCCCCCCTCGTGAATGTTTTACGATTTCGGTCAGGTCAGATAGAGATTCTACGAGCGTGGGAGGACTTTTGACGCTAGCCACGGAAAATTACCGAAGGCGATACACATTGAAGCATGAGATTGTTCCTAGCTGAGCTGATGGCTTCAATCACGACAAGGAAGTGAGTTTTGTCTAGTTTGGTTCTGGCTGCCCTGAAAGAGTTGGGCACGAAGTGGTACTGTAGTTAGTTGAGAGAAGCCCCGACTTGACGATCGCCCACTCAGTTCAGAATGGCATGTTACCTTTGCAGGAGGCACATCGTCTGCTAACGATGCCACTGTAGTGTTAAAAACGATCTCAATGTCAGGTCAGAAGTTCTCCTGTTCGTCAGAGCATATTCTAACCAAAATGCAGTGTGTTTATGTATAAAGAGCAGTTGTATAAGTAATACTTTGGTGCCCCCAGTACCCCGAATGCAGTTTTTAGAAGAAGCTCGGAGAACTCTAGAGTCGATGTCGGAATAATGAAAAAACTATGATATCCAGATTCAGCATACGTTTTATACGGGTAGCCAAAATTTTAAACCTCCATTAATCCTACAGTACACAGCACTTCATTTTGAGAGTGGCCAGCTGATCAGAGTCGCGCAGAAGTTTGTAACGCTCTCTTTGTAGTGTGCAATCTTCAGTTTAACCTGAAATTGTAACTAGGGTCAAATTCCCTAATATCCCCATTTAAAAAGTTGTCCACCCTGAAACCAGGCTCATTTTTTCAAGCGTGCATGCACAGCGGATGGTTTGGTTCGTCTTCATTGCGCGCCGCACGGCCTGAAAACAAATGATTGTCCCATATTTTACTTTGCGAACAATATGCAAGACGCTGATGCTGAATGCCAGCGATTCAATTGGCTCTCGCAAGAAGCACGTGACGCTGGTTTCGCAATTGGACGCAACGCAATGTGCATCACATTCATGAATGTTAAGCGACAGACCTCGAGTGGCCAGCAGAAGACGGAAGCACTGTTGGCTGCGTGTATGATCATGCAATGCAAAGGCAGGGGCAAGGGAATCGAGTTCACTGCATTGGATGGGAAAACGGAATGCAAAACAAGTGCAATTTGTAAACCGGCAGTTAGACCGGGTGGTAAATAAATGCTTCGCCTTGTGAGCGGAAAATGACTGGAGTAACGAATATTTCTTAGATCCGATGTATCCTTGCTACACTGACGAACAGCTAGACAACAAGCAATACCGTAACAAGTCGACAACGTGGAGTGGTCGGCAATGCCAGAACTGGCAGTCGCAAACACCGAATAGCCATGGTTACAGGTCAGCTGCATGCATTGTGTAACTAAAGCAGTTTTGGTCGAACATGGTACATTTTTTCTAGCTCTGAGGGGAACCACAATTTCTGTCGCAATCCTGACGGATATGCTTACGGTCCATGGTGTTACACAATGGATAGTAAGGTTCGATATGAAACATGCTTTCACCGATGCAAAGATACTCCAGGTAAGCAGAACAAGGTTTGGCTAAATAGAATGTATTTTCAGGCATACATGCTTTCAGTAAAATATCGCTGGAGTCAATTTGGGTGCAAGAGGCCAAGCAATGGAGATCTAATCTGCCCTGACTATTATTCAGTTTGCGAGAAACCTGGGGGCGCGGGAGTCGCGGCTAAAGAAGGAGAGCCAGATGCCGACGCCACGACCTCTGCCGGAACAAATATTGGCCCTTGCAAAACATTTATCACCATTTTCCCTTTAGCCATGAAGCTAATGGCACCTCGCTCATTTGTTCGGATCGTTGATTATTGAAAGTGGGCATAGTATGCCGCTTTACGGACATAATATACTGGACAAATCATCCTGGACAAATTATAATGAACAAAATATCATGACCTCAAAATATACCGAACTAAAATACTGCACTGAGTCATTTCATGCATTTCATACTGAGCAAAAAAATTAGTCAATATAAATTGAGCAAAATATATGGACATTACACAGTACAGAAAAATGATAGAGTACAAAATATAAAACATGTCAATGAAACAGGAAGTGTAATTGTGTATTTTCCATCCGCACAGCTAAGGAATCAAGTGATTTTGGTCGTTCTGACGCCATTCGTGATCGTATCCATCAACCAGCGATCCTTCGTGCGGTATTACGATACTGCCGCCTGCCTGCCAGGTGGTGGTTGCTGGCCACCCAATCGTTGATCGATCTTGAGTTCGTTCAAACTTTGCTCCTTTTGCAAAGTTTCAATGAATTTCCAAACGCTTGGGTTATGCGCGCCTGATAACTCCAGAAATCCACGATTTTAGTCTTCACAGGAAAGGCGGTGGTGAAACTGTTGATAGCCGCTAGCTCAAAATACGTCATAGTTGGAACATGCCGGATTCACTTGCCGTCACATATCACTTCTTCTTGAAAGCTCCAGAATGACTAGACTGAATCCAACATTATTGAGTGCCGTCGATGATGCCACTAACGACTTGGAACCGAACTAAAAGTCAACACGCCGCACCTGGCAAATCACCTAATTCTTCAGCAAATTTTAATAGTGCAGTATATTTTGCCTCATTCTTTTTGACAAAGTTTTTTACTCAGTATGAAATGCTCCAGATAAATTATCGGTATATTTTGGTTCAGTATATATTATATGTTATATATTTTGCTATATTTTGTTCAGGATGTTTTGTCCAGGATATTTTGACCAGACACCTAGAACTGTATTTCTGTTTGTGAAGGCTTGAAAATTTTAGCAAAAAACTTAATTGCAAATTGTGCCATATACTTTATGCTTCGTTTTACAGTAGAGCCAGAGAAGTGTACTCGTACATAATTGAATTCTCGACATGTTAGTTTTGTGGCGTGTAATATAAGGTATGCAAGCCAGTTTGTGCAGTGCAAAGGAACGGAAACAATAATAAATCAGAATCTTCAGTATTACATACGATACTTTGTCATGCCACTGCCACTGGGGATTTTCTTGCAAACACCCGTTGGGAGTGGTGGCTCGAACGCACCGCCTGAATGGACAGAGGGACGTCGAGTTGACTCCTAATGTTGCTGTCGGCAGTAACTCGACTGTCTGTAGCCCAGGACCTGATTGTACTTTGGGTTCCGATGCTGTAGCTCTTGCTGATCACAATCACAATTGCGCACGCTCGACCTGTTTTTTAAGAGAAGCGATTCTGTCATTGCGCTGGCCAGCGTTCGCATTTGCATCCTCATTCGCATACGCGCACACCGTCCAAGCAAAAAGCACCTGTAAACAGCGCAATTTTATCTATTTACATACCTTATGTGGAGATTCACGTGTTTAAAAATTTCAGCGCAGCTCATTCTGTTCGCCACATCATCTATTATTTTTCAGGTCGGCTTTTCGCGAGCCTGACTCGCGCATACTGCAAATATCTGCAGACAGCAGTGCGGAGGCTAACAATAAAATGAGAATTCTCTGTGGGATGATATTTTGCCATCTAATGCAAATAAGAATATCACAAATTTCACCGTCAATGGATCAATTACCTACAGCGCCACCCTACGATCCAGAAGCTGACCGAACAGAATGTGGTGGTGTGCAATTCGACGGCCAGAAACGCCAGCGAGTCGATCAGGCATCACGTCCGTCTGGAGCTATGCCACAGAATCGCCAGTCATGGACGCCATTTCGCATCTATTACGTCATGTCGCCCCGATCGACTAGAGCAAACGAGGTTGCCTTGGACAATGCTTTCAAGGCAGTTAATGACAAACTCAGCCAAATTTTAAAAGCACCACCGCTGGACGATGTACGCTATCCAAGATTCGAGGATATTCCTGACACCAGCTGCGAATTCCCTGCCATGTGCGGCAACTGGCACGTTCCAACCAACTATCTCCTCCCTTGTGATCTCAATGGGAATATCATAATCGAGGATGACGTAAGCTATTCCGGTCCGAGTAGTGCGGCACAAATTGCGAACGCGTTCAAGCCTCACTTGGTCATATTCATTCGAGTTGTTCAGCCTCGTGAATCGAGCTATTGTCAGACTGGAAGAGTTGCGTACGCATCAACATGCATAACGGATGATGTAACTAATCGAATAACACATGGTCGAATCACATTTTGTTCTCAGCCTGGAAAAATAGCGCATCGTATTTTTGACGTTTTGATGCACGAAACTTTGCACCTTGTCTCCCATGGCTCATTTTTCAATTATGCCTCTCCGTATTCAAACCCGGTTTCGGCAAATCCAAATGTAATTAACGACTACAGGCGAGGTAAATTTATAGTTTTACTTTGGTTCAGGGAAGTCGTTTAAATGCCAGAAACGATGACACGCACTGCTTATAATAATTTGACTTCAAATTAGAAGGCTCTATTTCTCGTTATGTATATATGGGCAAAGAGGGCAAAAGAAACACTTACACAGCTCAAAACAAAGCCAGCTGGAAAACGGATTACGATTAGCTGTTTAGCTGTTGCTATTTGTGCAAACCACGCCTTCAACAACTTCATAGTTGATCAGCTATTTGTTAGCCTGTTTTGTTCGCCATCCTATGAACTCTGGCACTCGTGAAACAATCTGGATACCAAAACTCCCCCTCCGACATTCTTATTCAATTTCCACCAGGAAGTGAAGGGGTGATGTAACTAAGTTGGGTGTATAGCTTTCATACTTCGAACTGCCCAACACTCAATATGACTTACTCATTGAACGACCAATGTGGTGGCGTGCACCACTTACACCAGTTAACTGGCAAAAACATTGATGACTGTGTTAGTCCAGGAGCCAGGTCTGGAGTAACGACCTCAGAATGAACCTTACGCACCAAAAAACGTTGTGCGAAATAGGGGATCGCCATATTCGAGTTTATCGTCGTCGCAATGCTTTTGATCGTAGTCGTCATCGACATTATCGTCTCGACTATCCGCGTGAAAATAAGACATGGGACTTTGGCAGGCGAGCTCACTGTAGCCGCATTTGTCGAAGTCGATGTCGGTGGTCTGTTTGTCGAAAGGTACGATTCGTAATCGCAAGCGAGCTAGGTCTTTTTGAAGACCGAGCGGGGTCTTTTTGGTCAGCAGGGACTTCGCTAATTCGGAACGACGAGGTTCCACAAGACCCGTGGGGAATTGGTTGGAGATTTCCTGTTCATGCTTGGAGTCGTTAGAATACAGGCCACGAGCAACTTATTGTAAAAAAATGCAAATACTTTATGAAGGGCTCAGATGCAGTCTTGAACACAAGCGGATAAGCAGTCGTTGTGCGTCAAGATGCACTTACCTGTCGTGAGTTTCAGACATGGCTTTGTTAGCAGCTTCGAAATACTTGATCTGAGATTTGGTAAGTTGTGAGCAAGTGGAAGAGGGCATTGCACTTTCATATTGCCTGAGGCATATCCGTTATTCATTATTCATACCACCTTTAAACGGGTGATTCTGCATGTGTAGAAGACGATTTCTCGATGTTGGCTTCTTCTTTCGTTGGCGATTATCTTCTCCAGTCGAACTGGAAGATAATGATTCAGAAGACGAATCGGATGTGGTTGACGAGGAAGATGATGGCGACGACGAGGCGCTCGAGCCAGGCTTGCCTTCAGGATCAGTTCCCATTCAACATAGAGATTGACGCTAATTGACTGAATTATTTCGCACTTTGAAGTACTCTTCGGCTGCGAAGGAATATCACACTGGGTTCAGATTCGGGTCACGCGTCGAGACGGTGCAAAGACGCATCGAAAGCATTCTTGCGTGTCAGATTCTCCCTTTTTTGGTGGATCAGTTTCTTCTTGCGAGATCGATCTTCTCGTTCACCTCGTTTTCAAACGTGGTAAATGGTAATACTCGCCTCCCTCAGAGACACACTGGCAGTAGCACACACATAGACGCGCCAGTATGTACAAGTATGAGCTCCCCATGCAAATGAGACTACTGGTTAGGAACACACAATATCTGGTCAGGACCACGCATAAGAACTTCAAGCTAATACTGGCGCCAGTTCAAACCTTAAGACCAGTTCTTTTTATCTTCATGTTTATGTTTTCGAGGGTGAAAGGACACATTTTGCACGAAATGATTCCTCGGCCCGCGAGTCGAACACTCGCTCGTAACTGCGCACCTGGCGTGAGAGGCAGACGCCCAACCCACCAGGCCAAGAGGCCAGTGGGTTAGGCGTTTTGAATAACTATCAAAATATCATCTGACTCAGGGTTGCCGTATATTCGTTCACACCTCCGTTCGCAAGTATTCCTCAACAGTATCACATTAAACTCAATCAATATTCAATATCTTTTTAGCTGAGAATAAAACGTGGCAGAAGGTATCTTACGACTGGCTTAACCCGAATGGCACTAGATTTTTTCTCAATACAAACGTAGTCATATCGCCCGCTGTGAAACAAGTGGTGACCAGTTACTTCCGATGCCCTGACTTAGCTGGTGCTGAGGTGTCTTTAAAGAAGGATCCATCCAATGTTCAAGAAGTGGCCGGCGACAGTGCACATTGGAGCATGCGATTGTTTCCGGACGAGCTGATGGCCCCGCATCTGACGAGGAAGTGTGTATTGTCTAATTTAACCCTAGCTGCTCTTAAAGATTCTGGCTGGTACGAAGTGGACATGTCCAAGGCAGAGCCGATGATGTACGACGCGAGTGGTAAGGTGGACAGCTATTGTCATGTCGCCACTAAAAGCTGTCACGAAGTTGTTACCAATGCCAAACGTCCTGGTGGAGATATAACCAAGGTGCCATGGGTGGGTGCCTACTGCGATCCAACTGGCAGCTTGTGGCAGGTAAGCAATTCTTTAGGTGGTACGCAACCCCATTGACTTACAATGGCTGTGTTTTCAACATTGGGCAGTTTGATGTAGCAACCCGTATGCTGCATTACAGTTTGTGGAGTCTGCTGCACCTGTTGCTCCCTCCCCCCTCCAACAGGGTGTCATAGATTTCAAAACTCCGTGTCGACGCTAAACCAGCTGATTATCTGCCTGACAGCGCTTTTTTATGAAGATGGGCGATCTTTTTCTTTGTTTGGTGCGGTCTTAAATGAACAAGTCAAACGAGTGAGTGAACTTATGCTCATGGCTTCGCTACCTTCGATCTTCTTGCCATTAAGAAGCATCCAACCCGATGAATGCAAAAGCTCGTTAGCCTCCACCATTTTCGCGTATCAGCGCCTGAGATATAAGGTGATTTTTTGACCACCACTACTTCCTGACCACCGATGCAGCTCAGAGCAACCAAAATGACTGAATATCACAGGGTTTTTTCCAGCGAGCGTGCTCACCCGATGGCTTGGTTCGTCTTTTATGCTCGTCTCATGGCGTCAGAACAGTTGACTGTCCCATATTCACAAAACCAAACACCATGCAAGATAGTGATCCTGAATGCCAAAAATCAACCTGGCTGTCGCAAGAAGCACGCGACGCTGGTGCTGCAGTTGGACGCAACACAATGTGCATCACATTCATGAATCTTAAACGACAGACCTCGAGTGGCCAAAAGACAGACGCACTGTGGCCTGCATGTATGATTATGCAATGCAAGGGCAGGGACAAAGGTATCGAGTTCACTGCATTAAATGGACTAGAACGATGCGCAACAAGACCCATTTGTAAGCCACCTGTTGGACCAGATAGTAAGAGCTGCATCAAATATAACTCAATGGCTATGATTTCGGAGCAAATATTTCAAGGTCCTATGTATCCTTGCTATACTGAAGATCAATTCAAAAACAAGCAATACCGCAACAAGTCGACAACGTGGAGTGGTCGACAATGTCAGAATTGGCAGTCGCAGACGCCGCAAAAGCATGGTTACAGGTCAGCTGCACGCCTGTGTGGAGCATTTCGTAACTTATTTCATGTTTTGCTAGCTCTGAGGGCAACCACAATTTCTGTCGCAACCCCGATGGATACGCTTATGGTCCATGGTGTTACACAACTGATAGTAATGTTCGATACGAAACATGTTTTCACCGATGCAAGGATACTCCAGGTATCGGATGCCAGCTTCCCCTGATCTGATTTTAAAATTTTTGTCATTGTCCCCTCATTTATATTGTCTCTTTTAGCAAAATATTGGTGGAGTGAACTTGAGTGCAGCAGACCGAGCGACGGGCATGTGATCTGCCCTGACTATGACTCAGTTTGTGTGCATGAAGGAGGGGCTGGAGTGGCGTCGAAAGTGGAGGAGTCAGCTGTCGATTCAGCGGCATCTGCTAGAAGAAATGAAGGCTTTTGCATAGGAGGAGTTGGAATCATAATTCTAATTCCAAAGTTAATAGTCTGACGCTAATTTGTTTGATTATTGAGGCAGATCACCGGGATAAATATTTTTGAACCTTTTTGAAGGGAGCAAAATCATGGAAGCCGTGATAAAATTTATAAAACTCACAGTTTCATACGTTGCCTCCTGTCATGCAATCTAGACCAACTGGCACCTCAAGTGACTCATCGCAAGACACTGTAAAATCATTGAAGTAAAGCGTGACCGCATAAAACTGCGCACTTTCTAGCTCTGCTGTGTCCTTTTTTAGCACAAGATCCCAGCATACGGCACCATATTCGAGTACAGAGCGGATGCTTGCATTATAAACCGGGTCTAGAGCAGCTGGAATAACATGACGGGCCACGTTGAGTACACAACATATTAGTAGCCTTGTGAACAGTATGCGACACATGCTCAGAAAATTTCAAGTCGCCACTAGTAGTAATAGAGGGGGTCCGCAGCGAGTACCTTCTGAGGCACAATGGTTAAGCATGGGCAGTGTAGAGTAGCTCGCTTACCGTCATGTTCAAACCACCTACAGTAATCCTGGAGCCGGTACAGTAATCCTAAAATCGTCAAAGGACAGGCGCGAGCTCTTTTAAATTTGATTATTTTTTTGTTCGGCAAAGAACTGAAGAGTTTATTTTTTCTACGAACTAATAATGTGGCTAGTGAATTATTCGTTGTTTGTTGAAGATGTAAATGAAACTTTGTTTATTTTTTATATAGTAAATCTGTTTTCGACATAACCATTTTATTTCTTCGTTACATTCTAATGTACTTTGTTATATGATCTTGAAACATTCGGTTTTTGTATTTCAAGTATCGAGTATGTGTACCAACATACGCTATCAAGCACACCTATGAGTCAGCCCTAAACGTCACCCCTGAGATCGCCCATTTGAGTACACCACAAACAATTAGAATCGAGTATGTGTGCCAACATCGGCTATCAAGCACACCTCGACCAATCAGAATGGAAAATATACACCCATGAGTCATCATCTAGCGCCTCTAATCAGTACACCCCAACGAGAACGCACTCCTCTAGAAATCTACAGAAGGAGGTCATTTCGGCCGGCTGGTCAGTGTTCACTCCAGTCCAGCTGGTGGAAAGTCGTCATCTCTTACTTTGGTCAATCACGCTCTCTGTCCACTGTCGCTCCTTATTTTTATTGTGCAAGAAAATGTCCAAACGGAAAGCCTTTTTTTTGTGAAAGGCCATTTTCGAATAGCTGGAAATGTTAGTTCTGTTGCAACAAAAT
The DNA here is from genome assembly GCA_030248295.1 of Mesodorylaimus sp. YZB2_4. Taxonomy (NCBI): domain Eukaryota; kingdom Metazoa; phylum Nematoda; class Enoplea; order Dorylaimida; family Dorylaimidae; genus Mesodorylaimus; species Mesodorylaimus sp. YZB2_4. The sequence goes on along the minus strand of JASANH010001165.1, from coordinate 1,509 downwards.
TTGTTTGTGGTGATTGTGGCAAGTTATTCCAATGTGAAGAATCATTGCAGCAACATCAAAATGAGCATTGTGGCCAAGGCAATATTGATTATCAGTATCCTGGTGGGTGCTATGAAGCACCAACGACCATTTTCGATGAGCTGTTAAATTCAGTATTGTGGTCGAAAAGGACAAGCAAATGTGCCGTTCGTTTGCCACTGAGATTGTGAGGCCATTTTGGAACAGATCCAGCCGGCTATTCAAAGACATGGAATGGATAAAGAAATGGAACGCTGACTCATTGAGCAGAATATGGAAGTGGGATATTTGGACGATGAAGTTCCTGGCATTGCTCGATTTTTCCAACCGGGCTGTCTAAATTTTCAAAACTCAACTTCTGGTTCGCTTTCAACTTAGTGATGGTTGTGCGTATGACGGATACGGCATTCAGCGTCGGCTCACCGTCCGGCAGGCTTTGACCATCTGACCAACCTCGCTCACTATGCTCAAAAATATCCAGATCCTTCTTGCCTAAAACGAGGGAAACTCATCACTACTAAGGGCTGGCTTCGCTTGCAGCTGTGAGGTAGTGGATGAAATATGGGGTAGGATTGGCGACCAGACATTGGAAAATTCAGAGATTTGCAGCATATCGTAGCTTCTGAGAAAATTCATTGCAACTTATCTGGACTCTGTCGAGCTAACGAGCCAGCACCGCTAAGAATTTCTTCGCATTCTTTTTCATTTCTTGAGCGTTTCGTGGTATTGCCAAGAAAAAAACTGGTGATGATGCCCGCGAGTCACCTTCACGAAAGCTGATGTTGTTTTCGCTCGACTTTCATCGACTAAATGCTGCATGAGTTTTCCCAAGGCTTCTTGTTTCTCTTTTTCTGTGACACCTTTGGAAAAAGACGTCAATATTGCACAATATTCGTTAACTTTCTATCCAACGGAAACGAGAGTAACAGGCTGGAGCTGGCTGGAGTGTATGTACATACTTGCTTCTGCCTGCTCGGGGTGAACTTACGGGTGTACTTTTGGGTAGTTTGGCTATAAACGCGGTCAGTCTCCGCTCTCTGCTCTCAGTGCTCCTTCTGCCGTCGTCGTAAATGCAGTGGCTAGTGGAAAAGCTTTTACAGTCAGAGTTCAATTCCGCAGTGCTCACGTCAACTTACACTTGTCATTGAATTTGTCATTTCATCCACTTTACACTATCTAAAATAGATTGTAACAGCCATGCGGACAACAGTAGGTGGACTGCTATCCATCAACGATCCACTGCAAGACAAGCTGTAGTTTAAACATAAGAATCAGCTACAAACACTAGTTGCATTACTGTAACCTTACACTGACTAAGTACACCCAATGTCGATATTTGAGTTGATTACAAACAAACCAATGGATTTGCAGCCAGTTATTGGCTGCCCGCTCCTTATTGCATGGGAGCTATCAATCAGTGCTAGCTCCTGTTATTGGATTGCCTCCTTTCTTTAGAAGTTGTCATTTTTGACCATCAGATTTCAGTTCAAT
>JASANH010001543.1:0-15327 GCA_030248295.1 Mesodorylaimus sp. YZB2_4 | reverse complement strand
ATGGCACTTTCGTTACTCTTTGTCCATCTTTGAACTTAGCACAAGTTATGCAGCGCTTTACAAAGTGTTCCGTATCTTTGTAGTATCCCTCCCAATAATACCTGGAGGATAATTTAGCAAATGTCTTTGCTATACCAAAATGAGCCGCAAACACGTCTCCGTGACACTGCTGCAAAATTTCCAAGCGCATATGTCTCGGTACGACAGCCTGAATGGTCGGTTCAGAGCCTTTCCCCCATTTGGTTATATGCACCAGCACTCCTTCTCGCATCGCGTACAGAGGCTTTTCGAGGATAAACTGCCTTAACAGTGACTCGTTCTGGGCACTATGCCATGCTCCACAAAGTTTATCCTTTGCTGTAGCAAGGTGTCCGTTCTCTGCTCAGCCGCGAATTCATTCCATCGCACTCTTTCCTGCCATTGGGACGCGTCTACTTCCGCAAGTGTCGTTTCGACCTCCTTGGTCACCTTCTTTGCATTCATATGCAGCCGTGACAGCATGTCTACATTGCCGTGCTTCTTCCCTGGCCTGTAGATAACGTCGAAAGTAGCACCGGACATAGCTGCTATCCACCGGGCAAATCTGCCCTCCTGTATGTTGTAACGAAACATGTAAACCAGAGGCCACCAGAGGTCGGTGACCACCGTAAACCGCCTTCCATAGACGTATGGCTTTAACAGTTTTACCGCCCAGTAGACTCCTAAGCCTTCCAATTCCGTGACTGGGTACTTCTCTTCTGCAGCTGTAAGCACTCGACTAGCATAGGCAACTGGATGCTGGCTTTCATCTTCTGCCGCCTGCGATAGTATCACGCCCAAACCTGACCGACTCGCATCCGTGTAGACCATAAAAGGCTTTGAAAGAGTCTGGGTACCTCAACACTGGATACGTGCACAGTTTCTGTTTAAGCGTTTCAAACGCACACTGGCACTCTCCTGACCACACAAAAGGGACTTCCTTCTTCGTCACTTCGAACAATGGCTTCGCTATCTTAGAGCAGTCCTTTATAAATGGTCTATAGAACGACACCATTCCTAGGAACCTGCGCACAGCCTGTGTCATCTTTCGGCTTCTCCATTTCCATCACTGCTTTTATCTTCCCTTTTTATCAGGACACAACCCTGAGCTCGTCACTCGATGTCCTAAGTACGATATCTCGTTCTGCAAGAATGCACACTGGCAAACCACCTGGCACCATGCAACGAGTCTAGAATATCGTCCAACCTAGGTAGTGGGTACTCGTCGCGAACGGTCACCGCGTTCAGCCGCCTGTAGTCGACACAAAATCTCCATGTGCCGTCCTTCTTGCTCGCAAGGACAATCGGGGAGGAAAACGGACTATTCTTCTCGGATCTTCTTCCTGTGTTTTGGGCTTGGAGAAAGGAACCTCCGGGGGCCTGGTGTACTGTTTTTTTAAAAAATTGAGTGTTGCTGCCGATATTGATCTCATGCTTTATGGGTGATTTCACCGGCGTCAGCTCAGAATCTGAGCTTGCGAATATGCCTCTTTTAGCCCACTCAATCAGACATTGTTTCGTCTCTGATTTCTGCTGCGTCGACAAGTCTGGATTGGTGAACTCCAATTTACGAATCGCGTCTACTGACTTGCTATAGTCTCCAGGCACCGCACTATTCTTATCCTCATGTACCTGAAAGACGGTTTCCGCACGACCCAGCTTCTGCCCCTCTCGCAGAATCACTGGTGAATTGGTGCTATTTGTGACTGACAACCACATCCTGTTGTTCCGTACCTTGCTCACGCAGTTAGCAATGAGCAGCGTCTCCTCATCGAAACCCGTATCGTCCAGTATTGACGTCTGACTGTTCGGCAAATTACAGAGGAACATGGCATCCCCTGTGGTGCAATTCACTTTACCTTGAATGTACTTTTCAGTCCTCGCAGGTATAGTTACTGTCTCTGCCAGACACACCGTCCCACTCGTCGCTTTATCTGACGAGTAACCCTGCATCTCATCAAGGTCCACTGTCGGAACTTCCTTCATCCGACCATCAGTATAGTCGAATCTTACTGGTCCTAACTTCGCTAAGAAGTTTCGACCTAGCAGCATGGGGATAGGTATATCCTCCAACACAATGAACCTATGTCTGACCGTTCGATTATGCACTCGGACTCGCAAATGCACTAACTCATCTGCCATAACCACAGACCCGTGTATCCCACGAATCGGGGTCTCCTCTACCTTCTCAAGGGTAAGATCGATTCCCTTGAATTCCCGATATCTGGCACGAAGAAACTCAAACAGTGCCTTCGATACGAAACTTCTGCCAGCTCCTGTGTCTATGATGGTCTCCGACACTGTGGCGCATCCATCATCAAGATACGTCATCGTATATTTTGGTTGTACAGACAGATCAGGCCTCTTCTTGTCACCCCTACGTGATGACCAAGCCATCAACACTGTGTTCAGAGAGTCCACCGCATTGGGTGCGATCGGCACCTCGAAGTCCTTCCCTTCCAACTCTGTTAGAAGCCGTTCACGAACTCGATTCACTCTGCGCGCCCATTCTCTCAGGCAGTTCCATTTGGCTTGAGCTACTCAGTGCAGCCTGAACCTAGCACTACGTAAACTAGGATGCGTCCTGATGGCGTTTTTATTGCATAGCATCCGCACTACCATGTACTGGAACACTCGAGTCGTCCGCATAGAGTCTGCTACCCAATGCCACACCAGATGTATTGGACTGAACAATAACCCAAAAAATAAGGCCAAATACCTCAGAATCCGCAAGCTAATCGTAAGTTTAAATAGTCGGATCGCACTCAACAAGAAACACCCGATCACCACGACAACAATGTTCGCGCGTCCAACTTCTCCTCGGGGCATCATTCTTGATCCATCGCTACCGCTTGTCCCCCGAAAGCGATTTCCAATCCGACGGTGGCCGCCAGCGCTTTGATCTACGTGACGTAAGCCTCGCTTAGGTCTCTTAACCAACCCTCGCATTTTCCTCCTGCTTACCTTTTCCACCACGCTCTGCTCAGCATTTCCGCCGATCATCGGGTCTTTCGTGTTAACCAGAGCGCTGGTTTCCTCGGCCTTGCCGTCCTCAGTTTGAAGAAACACATTCGGATCGAACAGTTCCTCCGGTTTCTCGTTCGATCCAGCACGAGCCCCCTTCCTTTTTGGTTGTTTCTGCATGAAAGCGAGACATAACCCTGAGTCATGTTCATTTCCGTTGGGACACATGAAATCAGCGAAGCCTTCAACTTCACCTTGCTCGCCTTCGCTTTCGTCTACCCAAAAGTGCCTTTGACCATGACTGCCGCTAGTCCCATCTCCCCGAATAGGCCTATAGTCCGCCCCTCGATTGCCATCTGTGCCGCCTCTACGAGCCTGATGATCCCTTACCGGCTCCTGGCAGGTGTCCTTCTTGTGCCCAGTCTTGCCACAGTTCCAGCATCGAGGCCCTCGGACTTTTTCATCTTCGCCCGCTTTCTCGACTGGTTCTCCATGAGTACGTTTTCGGTCCTTTTTGGCCTCCGCATCCACGAACGTACTGTGATGGCTGCCAGCCGCCGCGACCACGCGCGAACCCGCGAGCCAATCCTCGTCCGTTTCCGCGGGCCCTTCCGCGTCCATACCCACGCGACGCTCCATACTGTTCGCCCGTCATCAAGCTGACTTGGCTTATCGCATGCTTGAACGTGTCCGCCGGAGCTTGTATTTGCACTGGAATAACAGAAACGGAATTCTGTATTGTCTCCGCCGTTTGCATCGCCTGCAGTACTTCATCCAGAGTCACTCCTGAAATCTGGGCTGCCTTCCATATCTTATAGTTCATGTCCTCTTTAGTGCTGAACGTGGTTCCGTTGATCAACCTCTCCCTGATCAACAAGTCTTTGGCGTCTTGGCCTGCGTCCGGGAAGGCTAAGTCCGCTAACCGGCGCAACTCGCGAACGAAATCACCAACCGATTCCTTAACCTTTTGCTAGGCAGTCAACGTGTGACGATAAATTGTACGCTGATGACCTGGGACTAACCTCTCGGTCAAATATGACCTCGCGTTCGCGTACGTACCCGTCTGCGTTGCATTACCACTCCAGAAAACATCCAAAGCTTTATCACGCAGACATTTCTTTAACTTTGTCAATCGGATCGCATCCGTCATGCCTGGTACTATGCCCGATAGGTTTTCAAACGTCTCAAAGTATCGATGCACATCCTCCTCCGCTTTTCCACGAAGTGGCTCCTTCTCGTACATCGAATAGAAAGGCTGACCCTTCCTAACAGGCTCGCCGCGAGTCCCAACAGGAACGCTTGCTCCAACATTCTGATTTACCGCGTTTATTTGTGGATTCCCAACATTCAGAGCGTTTCCCTGCTGGTTCCCAGCATTTTGCTGCATTTGTTGCACGACCACCGTCAGATTCTGCACCTGAGCTGTCAAAGCGGTCAACGCTTCCATGAATCCTTGTGGAACTACCTGTACCACTTGAGGAGCATTACCTCCACCTTCGCCATGATTGGCGAAAATATCCTCATTCTCGTCCATCTCTGTGGATCGACCGTTACTCCGAACTAACAACTGTTACCTTTAAGAACGACTACGGCCTCGTCTCCAGCGAAACCAAGACGATTCGCAAACGAGTCCAACGCGAAATCGTCTCTGCAGCGAAACCCAGTTAGGGACCGCAAACGAAATCACTGAGAGCTAAATTCGTCTCCAGCGAAAACCTTGACGGTCACGCAACCGCCAGAAGAATTCGTCTCCAGAGCACACCAAGGTACTCAAACGAAAGCTCTCACAAAATGAAGTCCGTCTCCAGTGCAACCAAAACAGGAAGCACAAACGAACAAGGTAACACGCTCGGAACGTCACCAAAAAGTCTCACCTCTTTTCTCTCTCCCCTCGCTAAGACCGAGACGGCCCCCAAAAATGTAATGACGATCCCCGATGTTGCTCGCCTAACCACTTGTCTACGGGCTCGGGTTCTCAGGGGCTTTGGGTTGCAGTATGAGGACTCACAACCTGGAACCGAGCTCACCAAACGTGCACAGACTACGATGAGCCATACTCGATTATTGACCACACAAATATTCCCGAAACGCACGCACTACTACTCTCGGTGACAGTCAACCAACAGTCTCTCTAGCATAGCAACGCACACGCCCAACCAGAAGTATGCAGCATTACACTATCACTCGGATACACGCGGACGCACGCTATCATTCCAGCACAGCTTCATCACAACTGCTTGGAAAGGGTATAAAATGGGCGGTATCTTAGCAGGATCCTCAGTCGCAGTAGCTGACCTACAGCCATCAAGTTGGTCAATCGTTTTCAGAATTTGCTTTTGGTGATACCCCGTTCGGCCCTGAAGAAGATTGAGTGCGTGCATGGATAATATGAGAATGCGCAACAACAACAACGGGGCAGCACGCCCTCGTATTTAACAACGACGAAGTGGGGGAAGCTGCTGTATAACAGGCCACCATGGCCATGGCCACCACGACTACCCAAACATCAATTTTGTTCACACGCAAAATACTGGTCAACGCTGCAGCACCCGTCTTACTGGCAGTCATCATTTGGTTTTACAGAAACATCGTACTGTGTCTTTTACGCAGTCTTTCGAATATTCGACTATGTCTTTATGGAATTCGTTATCTAAGGATGTTGTTTTTTCTTCTCTCAGTAATTTTAATTCGACTGTTCGTTCGATGACATTTAACGCATGATTTTCTTTTCTCTTTTTTATCCAGTTTGTGTCTGCCCCAGTAAGTGCGCTCTTGCTGCTTTGGGTCGCAGTAAAGTTTGAACTTGAACTTGAACTTGATAACAGGCGAATCAGTCAAAGTGAACTGGTTCGTCTCAAAGTGAACTCGAGCGCGCAGGAGGGGGCGGGGTAAAAATTCTCAGGTTCAATGTGCGGGGGGAAAATTCAAAAACAAAGCAGGTATGACATTGCGTGTGTTAGCAGTGCATGCATCTTTTTGCTTACAAGTAATTGTACTTTTCTCATAGCTGATGGAGCTAATACTATTTTCTGAACTACGTTTTTTTCAAGAATTACTGTATGTATGAACGCTCCAAAAGAAGACTTCATGGACTTTTTCGCTTAACTCTACTTTTGATTTTAGCTACAAGATCCAGTCTTATATTCTGTACCGTGCTCTCTTTTACGACGTACTGTATGTATGAAATCTTCAAGAGAAACCAAACATACGTGAACTGCACGTACAGGACTTTTTTGAGAATTCATACGTTCCCGATAACCTGGCTGGTTTTTCGCTCGTTGGACTCTATGGTTCTGAGACGAGGTAGGCGTCCTGCTGTTCCAAGAGCCAAGCGCGGTGCGCCGCAATGATTAGAACAGGAGGAGGCGCGCCAGAGGATTAAGCGCGCCTATGCCGTATTATTCAATACATAAGTGCCCTATATTCATGGCTCTCTCACAACATTTTATCAGAAGTAAACCATTCGCAAGGCGGCCCTACCATAAATGATTGCAGTCCGCAGTGGCTGTTCATTTGCTGTAAAAGTACCACGCCACGATCTTATCACTAGATCATGTTCATTGACAGGAATGATCTTAGGCTTTTAAAAAGTATGTGACCACGTGCGCAAAGCAAAGACACACAAAGTCGGCCTCGCCAGACTCTACCTTAAAAAACGCAAACGGAGCAAGATCACCCAGAAGCATGCGTACGAGCAACCATCGCATTTCATTGGCACCGAAGGACAAATATCACCGTGTTCTTGGGTGCCTGAGCCTAGTCATCCGTGTTTCTTCCTGGCTGCTTCAGCCAAAGCGACTCATCCATACCCGTTTGTTAAAGCATGGTTGCAAAAGTTAGTTTACTGTTATGACCATGAGTGTAAAGCCATCGACTTTCTAGAAATGGACATCTATGTCTTTGTACTCGATGATGGCATCAGCGAAGCAGTTGAAGAATGCGGGGTCATCGTGGAAACTAAACCATTTGCTGGCTAGTTGCTACGAATTGAGGCAGCATCGAACGATATCGACCATGATGCGAAAATAAACCCACTTGACAATTTCGACGCAAGGACGAGCGCACCAGAGCACGACTATTCTTATTCGATAGCCAGTATGCCAAGCAGTGAGTACTATATTCAGCCTTCTTCTGAGATGAGCGCGACAATAAGGTCATCATCATGGATCTTTAAATCATACTACTAAAACAACAATGAAACAAATACCTACTAATTTAAGCCCTATTGGTATCTTTTATCCGTATTTACATCTCTAAGTATTTTAAACTTCGCCAGTCACATAAAAAGAAAGTCACATCCGTTTGTGGAAAAAAATCCGTTTCCAAACTTCGCCAGTCACATCAGTTTGAGGAAAAAAACATCGATTCGTCAGTCCTTCAACGACTTTTAAAAATAAAAAATTCAAAAAGATGCCTTTATCCTTTGACGAGTTTATGACTTTGTACTTGCTCCAGGATAACTGTAAGTGGCTTGAACATGACATGACATGGAGCCGACTATGCTTAACCATTGTACCTCAAAAGGTACTCAGTAGCCCCCCCTTCCTGATACTACTACTGCCGCGAAAATGCGAAGGTCAAATATCAATACCCAGCACTGTCGGGCTCCCTTACGGGCCACAGTGATAAGCGCATGGATAACTAAAAAAGGTCAGTTCTTTGGCTGAAGGCGGGCGGTGAGAGGGCGCTGTGCTCGATATGCTTGAACTATACTTCCAGCTTCAATTTAACTGATTCTATAAAAGATTCATTTACAGTTAAATTCAGTTAAGGCAAGGAAATTAAGTTTCAGTTTCAGTTACCTGTATCAACTCTACTATGCCCTCATTCTTGCTTGCCATGTTTTCTATTTTTCTGCTTTATTGCATGTACTACTTCACTGCTGTTGCTCTTTATCTCCTTTAACTTATAATGACTGCACTGGAATGACCTCATGCTTTTTTAAAATAGCAACTATTCGTGACGTGACTTACTCGCACCCGAAAAGCGATTATGGAACCCTACGTAGGCAAAAAGTACACATTCAAATCCATTCAACCCACATCTTTCAACTGCCTTATCTTCAATTGATCTCCTATGTCTTCTTGTTTCCGCCCTTTTCTGGCGCGATGACATCGACGATTTCTGCTATAGGAGTCGCTAAGGTAGTTGTGGGGCTGAATCACCTCTTGGATTCGTTACTGTGTGCTGATGGTAGCATTGCAGAGTGGCTGTCGTTGTAGTAGCCTTGATCGGTTTGAATTGTCTCCAAGCAGAAACGACACGCTCCCATCTGGCTGTCCTTTTGCCGTTGGATCTGTTGAAATTGTTCCTCTGACATTTCCAAATACTCTTCCTTTTTTTATAATAATAGACCATTAATTTGGCAGACGCAGTGCCGCTCCCGTGCATATTGACTCTTTCATCCAAAGTCGTACACGATGGCTTGCAATTCTAACTTTCCTGAAACAGCAAACCTTTTGTAACCGTTTGGTCAGGGACATTAGCAGTTTTCCAAAAACGATAATACAAAAACATGACCAGGCGCATCATTTACCACAAGGTATTGTCGGGCGGCTAAGCATGAGCCAACAAAAACGAAAAAGGGCTACTAGGCGCGAAGGTGCATCACTTCATGCACCTTATGACGAAGCAGCACATTTTGGGCAAACTCAACGCTTTTCGTGAACTGCTATCTTATCTAAAAAGGAGGCCATAAGAAAACATGTGAAGTTTTTTTTTTAATGCGACGTATGACCCAGCCATTTATGAGCAGAACCTCAAATCTGCTATGCTATTTAATTCACATGCTACCATTGACTTTATGCATCAATGTTAATGCTCGACTCGCATAAAAGATGAAGCACTGAAACTGCTCACGTCAGAACGTTAGGACACCCGAATAGTTCGGCTTCATAATGAGGAGAGATCAGTTTTTGTTTGATGTAGTAAATTGCGCGTATTCATCCAGCTTTCAATGCATTCTTGGATGAAAATATGTGCAAGTTTTTTACAAGTTTCTTAAGAAAAGTACAGACCAGAATGCCAACAGCTATCACGACCATGGTCTAACAAATCCGCCTACGCGCTAATGGCGGGACTTCTAGAATGGCGACCCCGATTTCCATAACAGCATGTGCGCGCTCTTGTTGAGGGATTGTCGTGCACAATGCCGAGTTCAGTCGGACTCCATTCATATAGTCGCACGAACTGTATATACCTTCCTATTCTGGCTGGGGTCTATATTTATCACGTAACCATATTATGGCGGGTCGGCGCCGGCGGGACTGGGAATAATGTGACTGAACAATGAAACACTACTTGCTAAGAAATAGAAACAGCGGATTAACCCAAAAAACAGAACTGGCCACTGGGTTATAATGTGAGAAACAGTGGGTTGACCTCGCGCGTTTCTAATGTACGAAGGGGGTAGGCAATAACGATACTGAAGACTGAAAGTCACGTCTTCTACACAGAAAAGAAGACGTGACTGTCATAACTTGCATGCATAATTTGCATAAGGATTTTTGAAAAATGGCCTATTTATTTAGTTTGTATCGAGGCAAGAGCACTGCCAGCAGAACCACCACGTTCTTGCCGCTCTGAAAAAAATGGAAAAAAGATGAACAAATGCGAAGAGAAAGTGAGCAAGATGACTAAATATTTTATTCATTGAAGTTTTATGGAAATAGTAGACCCAGGCATTGCAAAAAGATGCCACCTCACAGTCATACTGATTCAACTCGCGTAAAGGAGGGTGGGGGGTTCAGACCGACTTTGTACGAAAAAGGGAGAGGGGAGGCACACAATACGGGATGTGGAGGACAGATACATGAGACTTACAGCTGCCCCTCGCCTCTGGACGTCGGCTGGGTGACCGAAAAGCTGGCGAAAATCAACTTGAACGATCAAACATAAAAAACCTATAGAGTAAGATATGTAACTATACAATAGCGGATAGTGCGCTCTTTTTCCTAACATGAGCAATTAAGAGGTTTTAAATTTTTTGGAAATTTGATATAAGGCGTGACCTGCATCGATCTCACGAAACACAAGGAGGTGAGGATCGTCGATGCTGACACGCCTTTGAAACTCCCTCTCATCAAAGTTTCCCACAAGCGAGCATGATGGTGGAGGGCGAGTTTACGAAGTAGCCATGGCAAAAAAGACGACTGTGTATTTCAGTCCTATTGAACTGGTCATATCAGTTTTGAATTTTTTCCCACATAACCCCACATTTGAGCGAACTGCTTCGATGGAAATTCCAGTACCACTGGCGATGAGACGCCATCTCTTGCATGGCACTGAATTCGGAAACATGTTTGCTAGACGGTTCTACCAATTGGAAATGCAAAAAACGCTTCGGGAATCAATCGCCTCTGAAAAACAATTACATGAAGGCTTTGTTTGCAATTCAAGCACTGTGATAGAAAACCGGGGTTTGAAGTACCTCAAACGGTATAGTAATATGCATAGTTGTAGAATCGCCCAAAAAGCCATAAGACTATATAAAACGGGCTTTGACCCCCGAATTGCGTGCACATGATTGCCTTAGATTTCTAAAATGTTTTATGCTCAATATAAAGTATCCTCGTGTTTAAAAAATAGGTACCACTCACATAGTCAGCAACAGAAGTTACACAGCAGTTCACTGGGACAGGATGCAGTTCTATGGTCACACATTATTTCGATGCAGTGGGCAGCGGACAGAATGTGTTATTGTTGATGATTTGAATCAGCAGCGTCAATTGTGCCCAGAGGATAAGGTCTGGAGGGCTGATCTAGGGGTGCAGAAACAGACCAGCACTGCGATACGATGGTTGTGGCAGGTCGTGAAACTGTTTTGATGGTTCAAGATCAGTTCCATTGAGGATAAGTTTTGCGCACGCAAGGACGCACAGGAGTTATAGGTCGTAGCTAGCCCCAATCTGCGCTGATGCGATCGTAGATTGGTATTGGTCATGGGATGACAAAATCGACAGATAAGAAAAGTCAATAAACTTATGAAAATCACCAATATTAGAAGACTTTAAAGCGATGTGTACAGAATTTCACATTGAACTCCGTTAGCAAAAGCCGGCGATTTTTGTAAAACTGTTTTTTTTAGCTCTTCATCATCTTCGATGCGTTTCATTGTCAAAATTTTCATTGGTACTTGGGAAATATGATGAAGTAACAGTTACAGTGACGGGTAATGTCGGAGAAATTGTAGGGGGGGTCAGCGGTCGAAAAATAATAAATGTTAATAGGGGTTGGTGACGTTGTTGTTGTTGAATCAGTCAGCAAATCTTAAGTCGATGGGGCAGCAATTATGGAATATTGGCTTTTATAGAGTCCGTGAATTCTATTGGCGGATGTTGGTGTTTGCATGGTGGGCATTGCCAATGATTAGGATTGACTCCAGCCGCCCGCTAGCAAAAGTTTAGCACAGTCGGCAATAAACGGCCATTGGTGCTGTTTACTAACCAGGGTCCTCAAATGAACAAGCAAAAAAATATTAAAAATTTCTACTCATTAACAAAAAATCCTCAGAGGGCCAGATCTTTATTATTCCAAAAATTTAACGGGTCACTAATTCGATAAAAGATTGCGGATCGGCTGACGGACATTTTTTGTATTGTGAGTGATCATAAATGGGATACCCCTTCGCATTTTAATCAAAAATTATTTTCTAAACACTGACATCGCCCTCGCCACGATGCAATGGTTTTTTGTTTTCATTCTTAGCCTTATTTTTTTTCGTAGAATCTATCCTTGACATCCACCGTCATCCATTGTTTTTTGAATCAAGAACGAGAAGATCAAGAAGTTTTGTTTATCTGGTGTATTTCTTTGGAAATGTAATAAGAAACTTCGAGGTCAATACTAGTAATTGATTGAAGTATGGTCAAAATTATAGATTCACTGATATGTGTTTCAATAGGCATAGTGACAAGTGCGCACAATAAAATTGCATCCATCCAGGCCCAGTTTTACCAATACATTTTCGAGTGTTACAAGCGCCACGGAATTCTATATTACAAGTATCCACCTTTTACCACGAACAAACTCACAAGTTAGAAATGCGCACGTGAGATATGCCCGTTTACAAGGAGCTGTAGGTGGACAAAGTGTGTCATTACAGAGGGTGAAGCACTCAGCTTTAGGATTCTGAATTAAAAAACATACCATTCGTTAAACTTCCCTAGTAGGTACAGTATATACCATTGCCTTTTTTAACAATACCTGTCAGGACAGCACCTTGTGGTTATACGAATGGCTGTTTCCATACATGCTGGTAGACAAAGTGTGTCATAACATTGGGTTAAGCACTAGACGTGGGGATAACATTTGGAAAGACATCTCACCCTAAACTTTTTAGGTAGGTTTACAACATTGCCGTTTTCACAAAAAATATCACGACAGCACCTGTGGTTATACGAATAGTTGCTCTCATACATGCAGGTCATAAAAGTGTGCCATAAGATAGGGTAAAGCACTAAGCGTCAGGATTCTGAAGTGAAGAAAATATCATACCTTAAACTTTTCGAGTAGGCATATACATTTGCCAACAAAACCCGTCGGGACAGCACCTTGTGAATATACGAATGGTTGTTCCCATGCATGCTGGTGGACAAAGTGTGCCATAATATATGGTAAAGCACTAAGCGTTGGGATTCTGAATTGGAAACACACACTATCCCTCATACTTATACTAACGATAAGCGTTGGAATTCTAAATTTAAAAACATACATCAACTTATTTGTTTTGAAATGTTTATACCACCGCCTTTTTCACAAAAAATGTCAAGACAGCACCTTATAGTTATACGAATGCTTGGGTCCATACATTCTGACGGACAAAGTGTGTCAAAACATGAAGAAAAAGCACTTCTCGTTGCGATTCTTATCAAAAAAACATACCATGCCTCAAAATTTCAAATAATTATATACCTCTGCATCTTTACAAAAATTGTCGAGACAGCAACTGTAGTAATACGAATGATTGTTTCCATATATGCTATTGAACAAAGTATGTCATAACAGGGGGTTAAGCACAGAGAATTGGGATTTCTTATCGAAAAACATAGCGAGCCCCATACTTTTCAAGTAGGTATACGACCGCCCTTCTCAAAAAAGTGTAATGACAGCTTTTGTGGTTATACAAGTGGTTGTTCCCATTAATTCTAGTGGACAAAGTGTGTCTTAAAGACAAAGTGTACTCAAGGATTGAACCTTTCTGTTTCTCACCATTTTTCTAGAGCGTGAAGTACCTCTTTATTTTTTAGCTACCGTCTGCAGCTTCTTCTAATGTTAATCTCCTCCACCTTTCTTCCTGATAAGATAACAGAGCCCCGAGCCTACACTAATGCATAGCAGACGCAAGCGCCACACCTCCTTCTGCTGTCGAATTTCTGCTTATCCTCAGCCTTAAGAATTTCATTATCTGCCCACTGTTTGACGCAGTTTCGTACCAACTTGATTTGGCTTCCGAAAATGACTGAGGTCAACTTGAAACAACAAATCGAAATTTTTGATCATTTCGGGCCAATGGCAGTGTTTTTGATATTTTTTTCAGTAGTATTTTTTCTGTCCTGCACCTGCATTTTCTGGTTTTGTGTGGGTGAAGAAATGGTTTTTACAAAGGTTAAGCAATTTCTTTTTTAAGCATTCAAAGTGACTGCTAAACCTGTTGAGCCATATCTTACAGATTCGCATAGTACCTGGCCATCGTCGCGCCAAATACAGTGTGGCCCAGCAGCAACAAACTTTTGATCAATATCAAAAGAAAAGATCTGCCTATAAAAAATTGAAACCATCCGATGCTAAGTGCTTTATATAGTTACGCTAGTCATACACAGAATTATGGCTTGATATGCGATATTTGCTTGAAGCTTATTTATGTCCACTAAGGGGAAAGCAAGACTATAAAGGCATTTATCAGCAAAAGCTTTCCCAACATTTATTAATCATTGAAAGGGTAGCGAAATTTATGACACAGATGGTTGGTTATCCCCAGATCCACCTACTGTATACTGTACTATCTTCGAACTTTCGATGAGAAAAAAGCCACTAGTTGCTGTTACCAACAGGTTTTTTAACAAATTTTTTTCGGTTGGCCACGTGTCGCCCTTATAGTCTTGCCAATAGGCGGCTAGCACTCGTTATGATAAGCATTGCCGACCAGCTTTCCTGGCAGCTTTTACCAGTGTCTGGCCATTGGGAGCATCTACGCACGGGGGCGTTCTGCGCCAATTCACGGCTGGATTGGATACGATCGGTCGAAAAAAATCGCCATTTGAAAATTCGTATTGGATCATCCGATCTGCACTATCCGATCCGACATTCCAAACCATTAGTGTTTGCAATCTCCGTTGGCCCGACTGACTACCGCGCCGTTTTGCTTAAGCCACCCTAGTGGGTGTAACAAATGAGATGAGATCAATAGTCTGCATCGATGCTTCCGTTGTTCTGCTCATAATTAGAGTTACAATAGCTTTTGATTATTATTATTTAAGGCCCCAGAAAACATGGATGAGCCGCAAGGGAACATCGCTAACCGTCAAGTCGAAGTTTAAAAACCGAAACTGTAATTTTTTCCCTGTTTCAAGAAGCAAAAGAAAGCTCTCTGCAAAATTTTAGAGGCGACTGGCCAACTGATTCAGCAGTGCTGGTGGCCTAAAGTCCTGAGAATTTTTGAATAATTGTATGGCCAGCATCGACCGAACCAGCGACCCGGCTGAACCGACCATCCGATCCGGGCCGGATCGGTTTGGGGGAACCGACCCAAGCTGTGGGTCGGCCAGATCGGAATTTTGAATTCCCGCCAAAATATCTTCTCTGGCGTCCAGTCATGTCTTCATGCAGGCAGCTACGATCGACAGGTTAACTTACTGGACTGGCCGCCCATGCATGACATCGACGCTATTTTTGAATTTCCGACCCCACCTACCTTCTGTGCACAAAGGAGCGCAGGAGCTCATTCGGCTTGTAAGAGGTTGATTGGGGCAACCCTGACTGTAACGCGTCAGTTCTATTCTGGCTGAAGACGTCAGTTTGGGAAACGCGTTCTCAGAGAGGGAACTGGCCCTGGGCGGCCCAGCAGGAATTCAATTAGAGGTGGAAGTGGTGCCCTAGATTGAGAAAAGTGGTGCAATTGCCAGTCGGGGCCCTCCGTTCTTGCCCTCTACCATCCGGGGAGCAGCCCTTAGTGGAGCTGTCAGGGGGAACCTTCCATTAGAGTTAGTCGCCTCACAATGGCTGCTTGTCAATATGACTGCTGGCTGACAATTGGCAAAACCATAGGAATTTGTGGGTAGGTAGGGGTCCACCCCAAAAACATATGAGAAGCTGTCCTCAAGTTGGGTCGGGTGGATCGGGTCGGTT
>JASANH010000406.1:0-15360 GCA_030248295.1 Mesodorylaimus sp. YZB2_4 | reverse complement strand
TGTACCTGTGGTACCGAAATGTGCGATCGGAATGAACATCAGCATGCTTGCGAATTCGTTGACGCTGAAAAAGAAACGGATAAGTTTTAGTAACAGTTGATGAACAGCGACCATACCTGTCGAATATCCCGATATCATCACTCATAATGTGGAATCGGCGTTCGAGTTGTGTCGGCACGGCGCGCATGACCCCGTTTACGACGAATCCCTGCACCGCCAGGACAGAGCATAACGCAAAGAGTAGCCACTTGGGTTTGTGCAGGCATTGCAGGCAGTCGGGTTGGAACCTAAAAAGTTTAATTTCGATCAATAAATCGATTCGATTTGAGAGTGAAAAGGCTGTAGGATTTACTTTCCCCATCCGTATCTGTGCGCAATTGCTCGTTTCGAAGTCGCCGACTTGAATGATTGAACTGGTTGCGATTCTTTTAACGGCGTTTTGCCCACAATGACTGATTGAACAGTGTTGGATTTTCTCGTTCCTGCAGACTTGATCGACCTCATGGTCACTGGAGATTTCATTGATTTGAGGCCATCTTTTCCTTGAATGACCGAAACGGCGTTGGGCGAACTCGCGATGGGAGTCAAATTTGTTTCAGGCAACTTTGTCTTGATCGATTTCGGGTCATTGGCTCTAGGCATTGTGTCCATCGACTCGCCGACCGCGCTGGTCGAACGATGAGATTTTGGTTCCTTAGCTGACATCGTTGAGGATATTTTGCACGAGTAATTTGGAGTAAGCCTAGCTGAAAGCCGCAGCGAGACAGTTGGAATGCTGACTGACGGCCAGTGATGACATCAGTCCATTACATTGTCTCGATGTACCCATGCGCATTTTACACTCTGGTAGCTCCGTGCTTACTCTTTACGCATAGGGAAGTAGGACATCGGTTCCAACAGGATCCAACCTCCATACTCACATCAGCTCTAATCTACTGTATGGTACGAAACCAGACGCACGGTAAAAGTCTAATCTACCAGTTTACAATTTGCCATGTTTACGGGTGACGGACACAAGACGGGTTTTCTTATTCTTTCCTTCCACAAATCCAGTCGGACACGGTCCACTGGGCCTTCAGGCGCAATGAGGCGCTTCATTTCGATTCTTACACTGGAAACGACAACAGTACAAACTCACGGCATGAAATTATTGAATTATAGCTCACAGTCAGCAAAGTGTCACAAGTTAGTCATTTGAGCATCAACATTACGCCTCGTACAAGCAATTATTTGGGATAATCACGGTTGTCTACTGTCCCGACGGCAAAGACGCATCGACACTTTTGTCTATAATTGGAGTTGCAGGCATTTTGGATTTCATTTCGGCGGGTGAAATGATGACGACCGGCGGCGGTTCACGCGGGGCCAAGTCCTTACTTGGCGAGCTCGTGCTAGGTTCGATAGCGGCAGCGGGTGGCGGTTTGTAAAAGCGCAGTGCCGCCAGCAGAAAGAGGAAGCACAACGAGAAACATACCAATGTCAAGATCTGACCAACAGTGGCTAGCTGGGTATTGTCGTAGAGAATGCACACAGTCTCTCCTTTCTCCTGTTGCCATAAAATACACGCAGTCTTGATGGCATAGCCCACTGTGGGTGAACCAGGTATGGGACCTGAAGCACATGGCGTGGCATCGATGATGGTGAGGTTCACAATAAGGCTTACCCAATAAGCGAATGAAGACGAGACTGATGGCCACCGCGAATGTTCGCTGATCAAACGAAACGCACCTGGAACATGCGCGTTATTCAACAACAACTATAAGCGGTTGCACACAAACAAAGTATGCCATTGGACAGCGGCGCCGAGA
Organism: Mesodorylaimus sp. YZB2_4; assembly: GCA_030248295.1. Taxonomy (NCBI): domain Eukaryota; kingdom Metazoa; phylum Nematoda; class Enoplea; order Dorylaimida; family Dorylaimidae; genus Mesodorylaimus; species Mesodorylaimus sp. YZB2_4. Next base: position 13,552 of record JASANH010000406.1, on the reverse strand, counting down.
GTGACGATGAGAGCCAGACTGGACCAACTGAGTGTTGTGTTAGATCTGACCAAATCTAATTTAGGCCCCACAGTGCACTGTCCAGCGTCACCTTGGCATACCCGGCAAAATAGTCGTGACCCTATACACAGAATTTCAGTTCATCCAGCCCTTCTTAAGCATTAGCAATGTGAGACTCCACTTCCATAGAAATAATTTCAAGTGGAATTGGGTATGGCTGATTGGAACAAAGACCACATGCCCATATAAGCTTGGAGAGAAAATACACTTACGAATAGCGTCGCATTCCTGGCCTTATGGTCAGGTTAAAGACAGTTCTGAATGCACTGCACTGCGCTGACAGTAAGAGAATGACCAAAGCCGCGAGAAGTTTTTCAGCTAAGGAGCACTAGCGTCTCTATTTATCACTTTGTGAGGCACAAGGCAAAGTATATGACCGCACAGCATATCACGGCTGGATGGGATGGGAAAAATTTCGGATCGGATCATGTGAAATACTTGTGATTTTTTTGACCAATAAACGCATCCAGTTTTTTCGAAAGGCCACTCCCCATGATAAATACACAGTGCTTATAATCATTTTGCCATGGCATAAGCAGCGCCCCCCTGAAGGCTTTGCCACACTGCTCATCATGGAACTGATAAAGTAAAGTAAACAGATCCATGCTGCTCATAAATGACTGTAACCACAACTTCAAATTTTTTCAATCGTTTGACTACGCTTCCGCTCCTCACTAATAGGTCTGTCGTCCAGCTCCAATCATTTGCAAAATCTGACACGGGAACCTGGCCAACCATTAAGTCGAACTTTAACAAAACCAAATATTGTAATTTGTTCCTAGTTGCAAAAGAAAGCTTGGTGTAAAATATCAGAGGCATCTGGCTGACTGGTTAGCAGTGGTCAGCGCCTTAAGTCCTGGGAATTTTAAAAGTTCTCACAGATTTTTTGAAGAAACCCCAAACCCGAGTGTTGGAAGGTTAAACGAAGCCCAAAACCCGAAAACCGTGTTTGGAAAGAAGGGAAGAAGGCTCGTTTTTCTCAACGCTAGGGTTTCTCACCATACAAGGATTAACAAAATTCTCAGGACTTTAGGCCACCGCCACTGCTGATTAATTGATATGTTTTCTCTGGTCTCAAATAATAATAATGAAAAGCTGATTTGTAATTCTAATTATGAGCAGAAGAAAGGATACATTAATGCAGAATATTGATCTCATCTCACTCATACGCTATATCCGTACATTGGGCGGTTGGAGGAAAATTGCAATAGTTGGTTGTTTGCTAGCAGTTATTGGAAACACCATTGGCTTAGAATTTCGTTTCGGATAGTTAAGATTGGATGATCCGATCCGAATTTTTGGATGGTGATTTTTTGGACCAGATATCTGATCGAGCAGGATCCGATCCGATCCGGCTGTGACCAGCAAGTGTAAAGGGCTGGCCGTCAGACTGTAATTTTACTGTCACCTTAGGCTTCATTGGTGCCTCACAAGGTGACAACAGCGTGGGTGCATATTACTACCAATATCAGTCTACATACGCCGGCTTCAAAATTCGTTCTCTAGACAGACAAGTCGACCATGCGCTTTCTTTGACCAAAGATATTTACGGGTACAAATGCTCAGAAAAATACAGATCACGCCCGGTCACAGACTACTACTATCATTGACTTACCTGAGTATGGACTGCTGAATAGGAGAAATCAGAGCGTGCACAAAAATGATTATTAAACCCAGACCGACCATAAATAACGGCAGTATATGTTTCGGGCACGTGCTTGCACATAAACCGTTCTGGACTATACCACTGCCAGCGCACTGACAGTCCCAACCACCAGCCTAGAACTGAATGCTGGAAGACAGCAAGCCTTGATGCACATCACACTTACCGAGTCGTTGTAACCTGCACAACCAGCAAAACAAGGCGAGAAAATGACCGTATTATTTTCGGTGGCGCAGACAGGTCGATATTCTTCTATTTTGCATTGACAGCCGTCATTGCACGCGTTTGTCAAATTATATAAGACTTTGTCATACCTGAACGTAAATACAGCATAAGCAGCCAGTAACTCTACTAGTGCTACTGTGCTACTGCATTTTGAGTTTGAGAATTCGAGTTAGCCGTGCCATTTTTGTGTAAATCAGACGAACCAAAAAAGGCTGGTATCATACCAGTAAGCAGATAACACAGGCTTGCCCTTGCAGAAAGCACGGTTAACTTGATTCTCCCTCTCAATATACAGGACGTAATCAGCTTACTGATCGAGCGGATAAGGCGCATTTTTGCCAGCAAAAAGCTTATTCGGGCAAATCAAAAAAAAGGTATAGCTGCTCAGCAGAGCACACACTACAGCAAGCGAAGATACGACAAGATTTCCACGACAGCGCAGATGAAACAACCGTTGGACGAATGCTCCAGCCAATGTGCCCACAAAAGCGGACGGCATGGCGGCACCAGCTAAAAATAAACATTTAGCTCAAGAATCATACGATAAAGCTAAATTTTCTGACCGATATATAGCACAGCGGTGCCAGCCTTCATGGAAAATTGGGTCTCGATGTATTTGCTAACGAAAGAAGCGAAACCAGCCACTGCAAATGACGAACACCCTTGCGCGAGGATTAGAAAAATATAGGTCGGATTTTTTATCAGAAGCTAAAACTTGGATTGCTGAATCTTTGAAAAATTTTTTTGTTATCAACTAACTCGACATTGTTTGAATACAGTGGAGAAATTGGACAAAGCGCCTGGCAATTTGACTCCGTCCACATCGTCCACTTGGTGCGCTTGATCCACGTCTTTTTTCCGAGCTTCACTCGCGCCTGGCAATTGTCTTCCAAAACCGAGGACGAATATTGAAATGAAAGAGGCCGATGCAAAACTGACCATGGGCCCCAGCCACCACGCTCCGTACCACAAAGGATCGTCTTTGGTCATAGTTATCCTGGAATTGCAAGGCGAATTGCACTTGTCTTTTTGTTTGGCTGGTATATCTGATTGCGAGTCAGCTAACATCTGCTCATGTTCGGGCGGTCGAAGTAAAGTCTGGTCGACTTGGTAAAACATCAGAGTCTTATAGAATGGTCAACCCCCTCAAATGGGGTTTCGACGCACAAAAACAAAGGTTAGCTAGCATCATATGGCAGTTCTTGACCTGAAACTCCATGGCCCCGCGTTTCTGTGGTCTCATGATGGGACTTACTCCGAGAATTCACCAGATTAAAGGTGGTACTACGCCCGGCAGTTATGGCATGGTCTTGGTCAATGATATGGACGCTGTCAAACGAGTTAGGGGTACCGAACAAGCTTAAATGGTTTCGATTTAAAGTCCTACACCGAATCTCAGCTGCTCCCTCCAAGCTTTACTCGTGGGGAGTGTATGAGTCCTTAAAATGCTACGAGTGTTGAGCAGAATCGGATACGATAGAGCATACTTTGGTTTCATGTACGAGATCAAGCGCAGTTTGGTCTGGGGTTCCATGCAGGATTTTGAGAGACACGAACCGGTGAAGTCGGCATGGACCGCGGACCACCTATTGTTTGGTTTTGTAACTGGGGAACTTCCACATACGGTTAGGAGAAGGCTCAATGTCATTGTCCTTCTAGCAAAGTACTCCATTTACTCTCCCAAAGACGGTGCCATTTTTTTATGTTCCCTCCAGTGGGATACTCGCTTGTGTTGAAGCGCTACCTTTTGTATCAATGGCATGCTGCTCAATCCCTCGGGCAGCTGCAAAAATTTCAAGAAGTGTGGCAATCGTATTTGTAGCGCGTGCATTTGTGCGTGCAGCCCCTCTTTCTTCTCCCTTACAGTGTGCACCTCTTTCTCTCCTCTACGTGTCATTTGGTACATGTTCTTTATTTCCCCACTGATAAATAAAAAAATATTGAAGGTGGTGGAACTCACAAAGGGAACAAACTCACAAACTGATTTTGATGATTTATGGCCAGTCATCTTACTTGCTGGTGTCCACTTTGTCGAAATCTCCGTAAATACCCATGCAGACTCTGTAAAACAGATAGCCGAACATGGGACCTATGATTGCGCAGGCCTGATAAATTCCCAAGTACACAGCCGACCATTTTTGTTCAATGTTCTCGTCCAAGAAAGTAATACTCATCGTGTAAAACGGGGATGCGCCAACTCCTATAATCATACTTAAAATATTTCTTCGCTTCCCCTTAAAATTCCTACTTTTTGGCTCTTACCATGCAGAAGCTGGCCAAAATAAAACATGTATTTCCAATTGCGCGATGATGATGTAACCTCATCTTCATGATCGATCGATAGCGATGACATGTTCCGAAGGCATACTTGCTCTTTGCGTAAGCCAGGCTCATATTTTCCCGAGAAATGAGGAAGGGCGCACATCAAAGAGCCCAAAGCCATGACCGCCACTCCGATTCCGATCCATCGACCTTTGTGCACTGAAAATTAGTAGAAAAAAAAATTCAGTTGTAATTTCTTATCCTGGCCACCTGTCCAGGTCTCAAGCAGTTATCAACCTCAGCTCTCGCGCTGAGAGCGCATTTACATGGGAGGGTTCGACTCCCGCCTGGGTAAAAAATGATTGTCAAATATGTCCTCAAGTGCGCTGTGTGATGCTTGGCTATGGATAAAGTAGGACATGACATGACTTGACAAGCTAATCCTAAGTTGCATGCATCAGAATGAGTTCCAGTAGGGGCCAGGTTTTTCCCACTCAGAATATGCCAGGATCAAACTGGAGGTTGGGCTTAAAAATTTTCAAAAAAGTTTTAAAAAATTGACTATAAGTTACCATGTCCTCCAAAATAAGCGATTGGAAAAAGCATGAATAGTCCTCCAATGTCATTCATGCTGAAAACAGGAAAACAGGAAAATAGTAACAGGATACCAAGATTTTATTCCGAAACACATACCTATCGATCAAGCCGATATCCTCTGTTTGAATGTGGAATCGACGCTCCAACTGAGTCGGCACTGCGCGCAGGATTCCATTGCAAATGAACCCTTGGGTCACCAAAGTCCAACATAAACACACAAGCAACCACCGAGGCTTGTTCATGCACTGAAGCCAATCTGGTGTGAAACTGAAAACGGACAATGGCTGCAATGCTAAATTGCCAGGATGGCAATCACAGACGCAAGTCCTCGCTTGTTAGCAGCCCATCCCTAGAGTTTACAAAAACCTCTCTGGCCCAGGGAGCACAAGGCGCTAGCACGAAAGCGAGGATTCCTGATGTCAGGAATGGTTTCAATGCCCCCTCAGCCCCACAAAACCATCGACCTAGACAGGGCAAAAGAAATTTATCGCTTACCCTCGCCATCCGTATCGATGCACCACCTCTTCCGTTCCTCCCTTTTTTGAGCTATTCTTTTTCGATGGCTTATCGCTTATCAGAGTCGACGTACATTTCTTTTTCGCAACCATTGAGCCAGGTACTGGGCATTTGACGTCGATTTCTTTCGCACTACCATACGTCATCTTCCCTCTGAAGTTGAGAATTGGTGCAGTAGGACTCGTAGTCAGTTGCCAACGTGCCGTTTGTGCTTTACATTGCCTACGGCATTGGGTAACCGCCCTGAAGGCACCAGTGCATTCACCATCCAACCTTGCCCATGCATGAAATAATCTGTGCTGGCACGACTGGGAGGGGAGTAGGTACTTACCTATGTGTTACAATGGTGAAGGCTATTTTTCATACTGTTGTGTATCTTAGCTTGGCCCCAACTGCCATTGTGGCCAGTCATTGTCACGAAATGCGAGAAAGGCATACTCGTATCCCCAACGTTCTTTTCGAAAGGGGGTACCAAGCGAATGTTTGAAGCCATCACGGTTGTAGTAGGTGTAGAGAGTAATCTCTCCGCGTCTATCAGGGGTACTGTTCCTGCGGCTTGAGCCCTTGGGGCCGTAGCCATACGGCCATACATACTCGTAGGCCGTAGCCATACGGCGAGCCAGGCGAGCGGAGAGATTTTGCCGCACACTGTGCGGGTAACTAAAATTGCTTTTTGAATTTTTAGATTTTAATGCCTATGTCTGAACTGTCGAATTTCGGCGCCTAACCCGCCTTTTCACCGTGCAAACACAAGATAAAGAAGAATTTCCTACTTGCACAGACCACGATGGGACTAGAACTTTGCCTTTTTAAGCTTACACGCATTTCACGCAACAACCCACGGTAAAAAAATATAGCTTCCAAGCATAGAAAACTCCTTCATTTCCTAAAACCCACTTAAACATTAACACTTTCGGAGGCATTCGAAATCACGCAGCATCGATCTGCTCTCTTTTTCTCAAAAATCAAGTATGCCAATCTCACTTTTTGAGCAGCGGCGGAAAATGCCAAGATGGCTTCCCTGCTATTTGGTCTTAAGCCCCTCATTCTGTAATACTTCAAATATGGGTTATTTATCAAAGTCACTGCCACGTGCCATCGATTCCGAACTGTAATTTTGCGATTTTCAGGCAAAACGGATCTTTTTGAGGCCGTTGGTGCTCCTAAATGATGAATTTCAACCTCGCTGTCAATCGTGAGTCTACGCCTGAGGATTTCTTACCCTCAGTAGCCATGAAAATCGTGTCAGTCCCGTTTGCCAATCGAGAATCCAGAAATCTACTAACTTGCCGCCTGAACACAGATTGCAGCAGCAGATCGATAAAAGTTAATACAACTGGGTTCGTCTGCACATTTTCGACGGCCAGCAAACAAGCGTATGAGTTGAAACCTGAAGAAAACGCCCACGGCTTCATTTGGTAGAACCACCAAATTGAAGGTTTCAAAATCATACCATTATCAAAAGCTTCAAACGTTCTACTCAAACTGCTTATGTCCAACCGCTGCAAGGTCAAGATGCCAAGGAATACTGCCTTGCCAATACGGATTAAACAAGAGACTAGACCGAGGGCTGAATTGATAAAAACCATAAAATATTGAAAATTTAAGAAGACGAGCCTAAAAAGTAGGTGTTTCTGACTTGGGACTTTTTCGTATTGTACATTGCCATAATGACTTACAGACGGTGCGCGCTGCCTTATTTACACTACACACGTACTGTACTGCATATGACTTACAGGCGCTTGATGGCCAAAACGCGATTCCCTTCTTCATTTTTTCTTAGAAAAAAGAAGTGCACGGCAAGTTTTTGTGCAAGCAGTAGAATGAGGACGTAAATCAATGGCGGCCTGAAAAGGGAGAATGTAATTATTGAGCTGGAATATTGCCCGCACTCTGGGTTACAGCCCAATGTCCTGACCACTATATTTTTTGACTGCAAATCCTGGCTCTTTTCCACTCAAAACTTGCAGAAATATGTTGAACAGACCGTAACTACAGGGTAAAGCCAGCAATCTGGAAACAGAGATGCGCCAGAGATACCTCAAATACATGAAGGGTGGGGGGGATCTGATTGTTGCAGAGATAAAGCCGCCAATGCTTTTTACGAAGTGACAAAATCGTAGAAAACGAATCTCGAAATGATCTTCAAGTAACACCGAGGTAAGGTTGTTTTTCGCGACTTCGCAGCCTTTCCAAAGGAGCAGAAGGAGTGCCGTACAAATTACAAGATATTTTTTGACTCAAGCTCGGTCAAGAAAATGGTGCTTTTTCCCCCAAAAAAAGCAGTGCTGACGCTGCAGTATTGGGAATCTCAGTGAGCATAATCTCTCCTACCCATCCAGAAGCCACTGCAGAATGTCCAGAGTATGGATCGACAAGGGATCACACAGTCGAAGGACAAGCAAATACACACATAGTAGGTGCCCATACTGTCCCGAAGAATACCAATTCGAGGGGAGCTCTTTTGCAGCAACTAAGTTTCCAGATCGAGTTCCCTCGTAGCTGCGTAGTCTAGATTGTTCGACCACAAGACTTACCCGACCATATGAAATGCATCATAAAGGAGAGCGTATTGCTGGAAAGTCACCACTGTTACAATGGCCGTGGCGATCAATGCAGAAATTACTAACAGAGCAAATGCTTGGACAAGGAATCCTTAAAGGTGAATATGGACCGAGTGAAAATATAATACCCGCAAATATTGCTAGAATTCTCACCCCAAAGTGAATAGGCGAACTGATATCCAACGTATTTGACTCCAGCTTCCTTAAAATCAAGGTGGTCTTATCGATAGAACAGTCCTTTATAGGGCAATACCTGCAGTAGATCAGCACAAAAACTGTAATTATGTCAAAAGTGAAATGTGCGAAATAAGCTAATGGTGGTGGGATTTACACACACTCTTCGTCCATGGCGTCCAGGCCCACAAAGAAGTCTGTAGCCCGCGAAAAGAGGGACGAAAAGTTACCTTACCCTGTAGAGGCCAAGATGAGTAACCTTGTGAGAAAGAGAGTAGATATGCTGAGTTCTGCTTTGGACGCTTGTGACCCTGAGTGAAGCAGGAAGCAAGTGTGATTGTGATGCGAGGATAAAGCCCTTTTTATACTGTGTTGCGGCCGTAACAACCACTTACCACAACAGATGTTGGAGACTGCACGTTGACTGCGGGCAAGTGAGTATAAATGCCCTTGTAGACATGCACAATATCGTTGCGGTAATTCTTCAACGACAGTAACATGGCGATTATGTTTTGTAGTACAGCTAGTCCGAACGAAGAATACATTGCATCTGAAATGATGCCGCATCTCAGTCACGGCCGGATTGGATGAGGGTTTGTTGGATTGGATTGGATCAGATCGGATCATGTGAAATACTTGCAATTTTTTTGAACAATCAATAACGCAAAAATTTTTTCGAAAGCCCGCCCCATGGCAAACATACAATATTTATTATTATTGTGCAATAGCGCAAGCAACGCCCCTCTCAAGGCTTTGCCACACTGTTGATCATAAATTTGCGTTCCACCAGCCGTGCTTGCTCAGATGTTAGCAGTGACCGACCCGAGTCAAGGAAGTTAGTCGACTAACAGAGGCCATGCAATAAAAAATTTTTATATTTTTGGCTGCTATAAGGTGGGAACGTTCAAAGATGTGAAACCCATCCGATTATAGGAAGCTTAGAATGCGCAGTGCAACCAGCATCCCTGGCGGTCGGGAATGATCGATACGCTCCCCTGGCTGCGAGACGTCAACCTCTTCAGTTGATGTTTCTAGGGCAGGTATACTCGCGAGACTTGCCTTCCTGCTTTTTTGCTCAGCGACTTCGGCTCGACCATCTCTCGCCGGCCGGGTCCGCTGGTCAAAGCAGGGAGCCGTAGAACGAGGGTGATTGCAATCCATGCAGCCCAGCACTTGCGAAAATCTGGAAATACTGAGGACGGAGCAGCCATACCACAGTAACTTATTATCTAACAGCCTTAAAGCTTTTTGATGCATAATAGCACCGATTTGCCCAGTCAGTTTTAAGCGGCCAAGTTTTCGAATCGATCACAGAAAATCCTATGTATTTCTGTGAATGTGCTGGCGATCTTCATGCAGTTTATTCAAAACCTGATGCAACATTATGGAAATTATGAAGTACACGATCAAAATTAGGAATTTATGCGAGTCTCAACGTGCAAAGCATGCCAATAAGTGAGACTAACCCAGACAACCTTGGCAGCTTGCTAAATTTAGTCTTGGGGGAAGACTAACTCTAGGCAGTCTAACTGGGTTGGGTTAGTCACCTTGGTAGAAGAAGATTGTCTAACTTTCCTTGACTAACTCGCTTGCTACCCAAAAGTTAGTAAACTGACTCGAGTTAGCCCCGTTGGTGGATACGGCTGTGGTCTCAAATAATGATAATAAGAAGATGACTTGCATTGTAACTATAATTAAGAGCAGAAAAAGGGAATCATCAATTTATCTCATTCATTACACCGCGCAGAGTGGTTGGGGAGAAATACCAATATTTCGCTGTTTGCAGCGGTTTTTCAAACACAATTGGGTTAGAATTTCTGATCGGATAGTTTGGATCAAATCGGATCAGATATCTGATCCGAACGGATGTGATCCAATCCGATCCAGCCGTGATGCATATGATAATAAATGCGCCTTCTAAAACATGACTATGTCATTTTGGAGCAATTGTTTTCTTGGAGATGGAGTCGTGTGGTGGGTTACATGTCACACTTTATCCATAGCCAAGCACCATGCAGCGCACTCGAGGGCTAAGGAATACATATGTGACAATCATTTTTTACCTGGGCAGGAGTCGAACCCTCCCCTGTAAGTGCGCACCCAGCGTGAGAGGCTGACGCCTTAACCCGCTAGGCTACGACCCCAGAGTAGTACTGTAGCAGCTTTTTGACACTACGATTGGGGTTTTTGGAAAATCATTGATGAAAAGGGCAACAAGCGAGGATTCATGGTAGGTACTGTATATATTTGTACAGTAGCTTCAAAAGAACTCAGCTACGATTTAAGCCCGCCAAGCCCGGGGCTCCCCTATCGCCAACACTGTTTTTGAAATAAGTAGGTACCTACTCGCACAGGTGTTTGTGCAGCAGTATTTGCCGTTAACCCGCATGAATATCCGACTTACACAGTATTCCATTGTAAAGTTGCAGCGGGTATGATAAGTATGCAGAGTTGGCCACAATGCCCTCTGATATGTTGTGTACCGTCGAAGAATTTGTTTTGGTGATGAACTTTTGCACTTGACTTTGTATCTCTTCATCAACCAAACTGAGAAATAATAATTTCCCAAAAATCGATAACGTCGAGTACACTTCCAAAAGCGAGATAGCACTCTGGAAGCAAATCGATTACTCATTGCATGGGGCACGGTCCTGATGGCATCTCACCAGCCAAACTAAAAGAGAGGAGACGGATGCAGCCGTCAGCATACTGACCGGATATCGATAGCCAGTAATCGGGGTGTAGACATGTTTGAAAAGAGCCCTGGACACTTTCTTGGCCAGACTACCATCTTTCCCGTAGGAGAATACATAGGGCAAGGCTGGCATCTTCTTCAGGTTCATCAATCGATAAACATACTCGTACTCGAAATTATGTTTTCTGTACCCCTAAAATAATTTCGAACCACTATTTTTAAACTTTTCTACAAAGAATAAAAACAAACGTGCGAAGTCGATTTCCTTTTTGATCTGACGCTGGCAAATATTCCGTATGGGAAGTATACACACAAGTAGAGCATCCAAAGAAGACATGGAATGAATTTCAAAGCTATATAAGTCTGACTTTCCTAGAAAAAGAAAATACATGTACATTATATTTTGTGATTGGGAACGGTCATTTAGGTCATTGATACTTCAAACTTAGAATAAAGTTGAGTACAAAATCAAGTTAGATAAAGGTGAATACAGTCGAGTACGCTTAGCATCACTAGCTCCGGACGGGAAGAAAATGTGACATTATCCGGACTGTGACTAAAACCGAAGTACACTCTAAAATGGCCAAATCTTTACTTTTATTCGTTTTATCGCCATTTCTTATCATTTTCATATATTACTAGCGTTTTCAAAGGTGAAACGCTTTAGCAAAGCTTTTTGTAACCAAAGAAATCAAAATTATGAAGATGAGTCAGATCAAAGCTGAAGCATAAAGGTGTCATGCCCCTTCATGCAAGCGTTTTCTTGCGATAACTCTTAATTTTTGAAGATTTTGCACTTGTTTCAGACTGCCAAGAGTGTAAATGTGACTCTTTTTTAATACTTATCCGGTCTGGCCAAGAAATTTATGTGACAATAAGCGGACTAAGCCAAATTCAGCGTGATAATGAGCGAGCTCAATATGCACACAAAGTATAGGGGAAAAATTCGGGGCTTTGAAAACCTGTGATAATAACCGGACTGTGACATTATACGGTGTGACTACAGATATGCTGTACGTATAATCAGTGTGAAAGATAATTTGCGGACTCAAATTTATATTTTAAATTCTGAGACGACCCCCCCAGAAGTTTCCTGACAGTTTGCTTATATGGCTTTACGTATATGCTCTCAAACCGCGATATCCCATATTCTTATTCCATGCCAGTCCAAGGTGAACCTGTGAGGAAACTAGGCGGACCAATCTGTGTGGTCTGTGAGTCTGAGTGGAGGGCTCGCGTGGTTCTATTTTTTCCAAGGTACTTGGTTCCATTTCCAGAAAAATTCATATACGGTAAGGGTTTAAGTGCAAGGAGCCACGGTGGCTCAGCTGGTTAAGGCGTTGGTCCCGCATTGCTTGGGCCAGCAACCCTGACTGGGAGGCAGCAATTCTTTTCCGGCTGAGGACGGCATAGAAAGCCCGTTCTCAAAGAGGGAACTGGTCTTCGAACGACGATTTAGTGTCCGTCGCTGGCCTTGCACCCCTGGCTCTGGGCGACTCACCTGATAAGGCCAACTGGTGGACGCCGAACGTGTAAAGAATGAGGAAACTGCCCTCGAACACCAACCGGGAAGGTGCCTTCTTTCTCGCCCAATATCATCCTGGGACGCTGGTGCTGGCGCAAGCCTCGTGCGGAGGTGCTCCTAGTGGAGACGCGCAGGAAGCTGCCGTGACAGCTGGTCACCGTGTGGCATCGCTTATCATACATGAATGCTGGCCGGCAATAGGCAAAACGGGTTGGAAGTCCCGTGGGGAACTGGGGCGGCGTGGAGCCTAACCAAAAATTTTTAAAAAAGTTTGAAGTGCATTTTCGTTTTGAGAAGTGTATAGCGCACGCGCACCCATCGGGGTCTTTCTCGTACATACGATAATATTGTGGATATATTATACTGCATGCCCTCCCGGGGTCGTAACCTAACGGGTTAAGGCGTCTGCCTCTCACGCTGGGTGCGCACATAAACGGGAGGGTTCGATTTCCGCATCGGCACAAAATGATTGTCAAATACGCGCTCCTCAGCCCTCGAGTGCGCCTTATGGTGCTTGGCTATGGATAAAGTATGAAGTATGACATGACATCAGCGTAAACAAACACATATACGAGTATATATCTGAGTTAAAACCTCACAACAAGAGCGTGTACGTGTGCGTGTGTATCTGTAAAATGTGATATTTTTATGCTTACATTGGGGATATATTGTGTGGTGCGTGTTGGTACGAAACGTTTTATGGCGATAAATTATGGTCACTAACCGCTATTATACTATTATATGATGCACATAATTCAACACTGCATCCAGCAATAGTTTTTTGGGCCTAAACCAGCTTTGCCAATAGCAGTGAAACCTTCAAAGGCACGGATGTGCGGTACCAGCACACAAAGCAGCATCTCTGTGCTCCAGTCCAGTAAACATTCACACGAGGTGATCCTGATATCATGCCACAGTATTGACTGTCCAGGTCAATGCCAGGTGGACTGTGAAATTTGTCTGAGCTCGACAGACGCAGACAGTTTGGCTTTTGCAGCTCAGGGAGTTACCGGCGTCTGCGCGCAAGATCGGCCAGGGTTTACGGCTCGCAAACCAACCTCCGTCGCCAGGGATCAAACCCCGGACCAGTTCAGCCGCTGTCAGGCAATAGATAAATTAACGGGCTTAAGCCGTCGCCGCATCCAGCAGGAGCAGCACAACAACGGTATAAGCACGATTGCTTAGTTTTGCCTCATCGTTAGGTGCAGTTAAGCTGAAAGTAACAGTAGTTTGATGCGATGCGTCAAATAAGCTTGCGATGCGACAGTTTT
>JASANH010001559.1:0-15515 GCA_030248295.1 Mesodorylaimus sp. YZB2_4 | reverse complement strand
CAATCATCGGCGGAAGGAGGAGGGGGAATAACACGTGAGGAAATAACTAATAGGTCAGATCACGAGATAATTATCATAATTGGGTGGAGCCATGGGGATGCTGAAAGTGTAGTTTAATGCGAAATAGCCAAAAAAAAAAAAACGAAAAAACGAAAAAATGCAAAAATCCTAACTCCTGTTTTTGCCCTTATCCCCACCTACCCCCAATGACGACATTATAGTGCGCGAATTACTCGGAGCCGGGAGATGGCACAAATGAAAATATCTCGCGAGGCCGGAAGCGCGCGGCGGGAGGCTTCACTAAAAGGATGAGACCCACACAGTGAGATCACAATAGAATTCGCCATACAACCAGCCCTGGGCACACGTTGCACTTCCATCATAGGCAGAGCATGCGGAACTCATTCTCACGACGCGGGAGTCCGCCGTGGGTTGGAACGCGAAAAGTGAAAAGAGAGAGCGTCTCCCCTCCTGGAAATTCTTGAATTTTCCCGTTTTTGGATCGCTGTCCCCTCCAATTTGGGTTGCATCACGAGCGGCACCGTTCCCCATAAACTTTCGAGGCGAAGAGCCAAACCTTGAAGGCTGTTTCCGTTTTAAAGGAAAGCCAGAAGTCAAACGCTGTTATTTTTCATATTACCATAATACGGGGCCGGACATTTTGTGTACCTAGGCCATTTCTGATTTCCACGCATTTTGAAGATATCCGGTTGGTTTTCACTGGAAATATGTATACGCGCGTATATACACACGTAACTACAGTGAGCTCACGTTGAAAACTGTACTGTAAGAATGCTCTGTAAGTCTGTTGAATTACTCTGCAAGAAAATCCTATAAACCAAGAACTCGAGAGCTACAAGATTACCTTACAAGAAGTGGTCTCAGAGCTACAAGATCACCTTACAAGAAGTGGTTAATAGCTACAAGATTACTTACAAGAAGTGGTCAGAGCTATCACTACAAAGTGGTTGAGAAAGGTGAGAGATTGTGTACACCAAGATCACTACAAGAAGTGGTCAGAGCTACAAGATCAGTGACAAGAAAGGTGGTCAGAGCTACAAGATCAAACTACAAGAAGCCGGTGTCAGAGCTACAAGATTACTGAACAAGAAGTGGTCAGGGCTGTAGATTACTCACAAGAAATCGTTGAGAGCTACAAGATCACCCCCACAAAAGAATTATTTGACGGACTTGTAAGATCAGTTATCGGGATTTTCTTCTTATCACTAACCGATAACTGCACTTTTCGACAACACACCCCGAGTAGGTAGAGGAACCGACTGTAAGAGGTATTATAAAAGGGCAAATCAGAATTTCAAATATTCGGATTGAGTATTCATCCACCAGTTCCATATTTGAACTTTCCTTATCGCCAAACTGAGCATCATAAAATTGTTGACAGCTTTATAATTTCCGCTTTCCTCCTTTGTGGTTGCTTTGTTCCAATGCCTGCGATACGCGGAGTCATCGAACACTCCACATTTTTTCCCGGTTTCACCTTTTTTTTTTTTGGATAACTACCTTCTTTTTGATAAAGCTTATAATAGGCCCTTCCCAACAAAAAACTAATGAAACTCTTGTCGCTAGAGATATTTTTTTTATCCCACTTCCCAAACCACAATCATATTCTCACCACGACGAGACCCTTCCCGCGCTGCATTTCAGATACCGCACGGGGCCAGTGGGGCGTCCGACCAATTTAGGGAGGCCAGTTTTCTCAGGACCCGCTACAAACGTGTAGCGCACGAGAGAGAGCCACGATGCACTCATCGCGCACACACGAGAGCGCAGTCTGGAAGCGATATCAGTGTTAGCTGAGAGGTAGTCCCAATGCACTCCGCGATTTCACAGCCGGGGTGAGGAGGACGAGATCGGAGCCACATCTGAACGGCACCCCGCATCCTTCGTCCGTGTGGGTTCTAGATAGTTTCACAGGGCACAGTACTGGGAAGTCATCACAGGCTCCGTGTTGACTAATTCTGGCACGTCCTTGCCTGTGGACTCGACGACAGCGTATGGGAAGTGAGTTTTGGGCCCCGCATCCAGCTATGCACACGTATTCTGATACAGCTGACAATGTAAAACCAGTGTCACGCTTGCGATTTTTTGTTGCAAATCAAGTCCATGCTGATCAGCCCAGTTCTGCTTTCCTTCGATGGGAAATTCTCCTTCAAAGCGCTTACCGCACTTTTCCAAGCGGTGGCTCCCATTTTATTCCCGATTGATCAACTGTTTTTGTCCAGTATATTTTCAACAAGACCTCTGCTGAAAAAAATGCTACAGGTTTTTGAGCAACTCAAGTGGGGATGTCAGCCGTATTACTTTCAACCCAATGTTTCCGCTTTTGACAGCATCTTTTTTTTTTTGGATCAAGAAATTACTTTCAATGATACATCTGCTTGCAATGAATGTTGAATAAAACCATCGATTCTCTCTCTCCACACTGATGGGACAACGTGTTACGGTCAGCCTGTTCATTTTGAGATAGTTTTTGACAAGATAAGGCTTGTGTTCATGATCAAAAACAATACAAACTGAATCTTCTGCAGTGAGAAGTGATTCAATTTCTTTGAGAGATTACCCTACATAAAAAAACGTGCTAAATAATCAAACGCCTCTACATCTAAGTGTGTACCTGCTGGCGGCTGGGTTTTTCCCTAGTCTCACCGAACGGCGCTGCACATCGCCTTATTATTGCGCTGAGTTTGATCGTCGATTTCATTTGTCGATTTTTGCTGACAAGTCTCCGGTAGCTTCATCTCGACTTGAATTGTGTACTTATTAACCTAGATTATAATCACAATTATTAATATGTCCTCAAAATAAACAAAAAGCAAGATAAACAGCTTACTAACAGTAAATCCTCGGGAACTCGGTCCAAACCATGTTTTGTAAGCTGGCTCCGCTTCAAACTCTCGGACGCTTTTTCGGAAGCAGCCCTTTAGATTCGGCGGCGGCGCCCAACACTGTCGTCGTTGGAGGGACTATGCGGGGCGGATTACTCAAAACAAAGCTTGTACAACCACAGCGCTACACCCACATAGCACCCTTGAGTACTCGCAAATTTTCCTCTGACACCGAAGGGTTGTGGAGCCGAACCCTAAAGAGTGACGTTTTAGACCGCGCTATAAAAATACAGTACATATGTCCTACTTATATTTTTATCTTCATTGTTGCCCCAAACCGCACCGTCGTCATCCCTCTTTTATTGGCAACTCGGTTATCGATTTTCGCACCACCTGGGGTCAATAGAGGGGATTCCAAATTGAATTTCTACCTGCTCAATTCTTCCGCGTTGCGCTGCGTCTCGCATCGTCGCACCTTCCATGTCTATATGAACTTTTTTTTGGCTGTATTACTTACACTTGGCCACAATTTTGAAACAGTTCTGCTTCCATTGTAAGCAACTACGATTTCATCTCCAGCCCGCCATGACAGTCTTTTGTGTACGCTGGAACAGTCTGCAATACACTCGCTTTCACACTTTATTGCCGATATTTGTGCTCACTGTGATGTCTGATATTATAGATGGGACTCCCTCAGATATCTTGTTATGTATGGTGTCGAGGACAAGAAGGTATTCACAGCAAATATCGGCAATAAAGCGGTGTTCGAAGCAAGTGGTATTGCAGACTGTTCCACGTACAGTGAAAGACTGTCATGGCGGGCTGGAGATGAAATCGTAGTTGCTTACAATGGAAGCAGAACTGTTTGCAAAATTGTGGCCAAGTGTAAGTAATACAGCCAAAAAAAGTTGAGATATGAGACGCTTCTTCTTGAAGGTGCGACAATGCGAGACGCACGCAACGCTGAAGATAAGCAGGTAGCAAAGTTCAATTTGGAATCCTCTATTGACCCCAGTGAGTACGAAGACATCGATAACCGAGTTGCCAATGAAGAGGGGGATGACGACGGTGCGGTTTGGGGCAACAATGAAGATAAAGAGGAAGACAGTGTGTGTAAGTAGGACATATGTACTGTATTTTATCACGCAGTCAGACAGGCTAAAACGTCACTCTTTAGGGTTCAGGCTCCACAATGACCTTGGTTGTCAGAGAAATTTCAGAAGGCTCAAGGGTGCTATGTGGGCGTAGCAATGTGGTTGTACGAGCTTTGTTTTAGTAATCGGCCAGCATAGTCCTGACGACGACAGTGTTGACCGCCTGTTTTTTCACCACTAATCTAAACGTCAGAGGGCTTCTTACAAAAAGCGTCGAGAGTTTGAAGCGGCCAAGCTACAAAACATGGTTTTGAACCAAGCTAGAGATGACTTACCGTTAGTAAGCTGTTTATCTTGTTTTTTGTTTACCTTGAGGACATAGTAATAGTACTGACTATAATCTAGGTGAGGGCCCTTTTGCCGCTAATTTTGTATCGGATAAAGCTGCTCGGAGACAACTTGCCAGCAAAAATCGACAAACGTTTTAATGAAATCAACAATCAAACTCAGAGCAATAATAAGGCGATGTGGCGTGCCATTCGTGCAATACAGTAAAAACTGAATTTGAACATGGACGCTAGCCGCCAGCAGGTACACACTCTGATGTTAAGGCGTTTGAAAATACATACCTTTAGCACGTTTTTATGTCAGGTACTTCCTGAGGAAGAACTCGATAACTTAGTCGCTGCAGGAGATGTAAGCTCAGTTTGCTGCTTCGTAGATCATGAACACAAGCCTTATACAGTACTATGGAGAAACTGCTCTGGATGGGAAAAGACAGCGCCTAGGTTTTTAACACTTTGCTTCATCATTGTCGAGGAGAAATCGATAGTTTTATCAAACAGTTCCAACAATGTTGGAGAACGTATTGAAAGTAATTTCTTGATCTCAGCTAACCGAAAACAATCCGGTGATCAGAAGCGGAAACTATTAGCTGAGAAGGATCCAACTGGTGTTGCCTGTTTCGAAAGTAAGATGTGGCTGCCGTCACTTAAGCTCTCTGGAAGCCCGTAGCCTTTTTTACAGAGGTCTTGTTAAAAGTATGGCTGGAACAAAGACAAGCACTATTGATCAAATCGGGAATTAAGGATGAAGCCGTTTTGGGAAGTAAACTGCGTGATTTTGAAAGCGCTTTGGACGGACATCCCCATCGAAGAAAAGCAGAACTTGGGCTGATTAATCAGCATGGACTTGATTTTGCAACAAAAAATCGCAAGTAAGTAACACTGGTTTTACATTGTCAGCTCTATCAGATACGTGTGCGAGTATATCGATGCAGGGCCCAAAACTCACTTCCATATCGGCTATCATCGTCGCAGGCGGGGGTTCATCCAGATTTAGTACCAACACGGAGCCTGTGATGACTTCAGTACTGTGCCCTGTGGATCTGAAACCCTGGAACCCACCGCGACAAAGGATCATCCGTTCAGATGTAGGCTCAATTCTCATCCTGGCCCAGTGCTCTGAATAGCAAAGCAGTGCATTGGACTACCTCTCACTAACACTGATATCGCTTCTTCCAGACTCACTTCTTCATATATCGCGAGTGACGGTCCTTAGCTCAGCTCGTCTTCTCGTCGCTGCGCGTTTGTAGCAGGTCCTGAACTGGCCTCTGGGTGGTCGGACGCCCACTGCCCGTACGCCCATGCCCACGGCCCTATCATTCTATCTGAATGCACGCCGGAAAGGATACTGTCGTGTGAGATATGATTGTGGTTGAAATCAGATCAGGAGACCTGTCTCACGACAAGACTTCATTCTATTTCTGGCTTCTATTGCAGGCATTTTGTTCGAAAGGCGCACTATTATAAGCTTATCGAAGAAGGTAGTTATCCAAAAAAAGATTGGACTATCATGGATGAGGTGTTCGATGACTCCACGTATCGCAGCATCGAAGCGAGAGCAATCACAAAGGAGGAAAGCGAAATTATTAAAGCTGCTCAACAATTTTATGATGCTCTAGGCGATAAGCAAAAGTTGGATGAACTGGTCAATGAATACTCGATGCGAATATTTGAAATTCTGATTTGCCTTGTGGGTGCGTGTTCTAAGTCGGTTACTCTATTACTCGGTCATTGTGTGTCGAAAAGTGCAGGTATACGGCTTGCAGTGATAAGAGAATCCCGATAACTGATCTTACTGCAGAGTGGTCTTGGAATGGTTCTTTTGAGTAATCTTGTAGCTCTGACGAGCTCTCTTCTTGTGAGTAATCTTGCAGCCCTGACCACTTCTTGTTAGTAATCTTGTAGCTCTGACCACTTCTTGTAAGTAATCTTGTAGCTCTGACCACTTCTTGTAAGTAATCTTGTAGCTCTGACCACTTCTTGTAAGTAATCTTGAAGCTCTGACCACTTCTTGTAAGTAATCTTGTAGCTCTGACCACTTCTTGTAAGTAATCTTGTGCTCTGACAACTTCTTGTAAGTAATCTTGTAGCTCTGACCACTTCTTGTAAGTAATCTTGTAGTTCTGACCACTTCTTAAGTAATCTTGTAAACTTCTGACCACCTTCTTGCAAGGAGTCTTATAGGATTTTCTTGCAAGTAAACTCAACAGACTTACAAGCATTCTTACAAGTCTTGCCAGCTTTTTTCAACGTGGGCCGTTTAGTCAGACCCAGGCTCCCGCCTGCATGTCATTTACGTGTGTATACGCGCGTATCCAGCCCTGTACACGCTGTTCCAGTGAAAACCAGCCGGACTTGCTTGGATGCGTGGAAACCAGAAATGGCTAGTACAGCGAAATGGTCCACCCCGTATTATGGTAATATGAAAAAGAATTGCAATGTAGACAGCGTTTGACTTCTGGCTTTCCTTTTTAATCAAAAACAGCCGTCTACTCAAGGCTTGGCTCTTCAGTTCGAAAGTTTATGAAGTAATCCACTCAGTAATCCGACCCAATAAAGGACAGGCAATAGGAAGCTCAGGAAAATTCAAGAATTTCTAAGAGAGGAGACGCTCTTTCTTTTCACTTTTCACTGAGACCCACGCCCAGACTCGCGTCATAAATAAGATTTCGCATGCTCTGTCATGATGAACATGCCAACATGCCAGTTTGTTCGAGGGCTGATTGTATGGCAATACTTATCTGATGCATCTGTCGGTCAGATTGCTTCAGTGAAGCCTCGCAGCGCTGCAGCCTCACAATATTTTATTTGTGCCATCTCTCCACTCCGGTGATCTGCACAGTATAATGTCGTCATTGGGGGTAGATCAGGATCAGGGCAATCCCAAGCGGGATCAGGATTTTTGCAGTTTTTCGTTTTTTTTGGCTATTTCGCATTAGAGTACACTTTTCAGGCATCCAGATTTTTTTAAGCTCTTCCTTACGGCTAGGCCAATTTGTGATCATTATTTACGTACAAGGTGAAGTTGTACGACATCTAGTTGTTGCGCTAGCCTGATCTTTATTTTCCATCCTCCTCCTCGCCTTCTCCCCCTGAAAAAGAAATCGCGTATCCAGGACGGATTTTGGCCTAAGCAACAACGCCATCGACTTTTTAAAACACCTATGCATCTTTCCACAGCGCACCTAGTTTTACAATGAGCTTTCGTAAGTTTGGTCTGTCCTGCTGCCTGGGGATTCAGAAAGGGAACCATCAAATATGGCTTTAAAAGATACCCACTATCACCCAGAAGCAGAAATCCATCGAGAATATCGCCGTTTTCGAATTTTTGCTGCACATTGCATTGCCCCCAAATAAAAGAGTCATGCGTTGTACCTGGGAAACTGGCCACGACGTCAATAATACGCAGTTGAGCATCGCATATAATCTGACAATTGATGGAGTGGCCACCCACATTTCCCATCTTGCTTATTTCTTAGCAAGAAACATAAAAACTTTTTAAAAAGACAGTATCTTAGTAAGACTTGCTATTTTCTTGTTTCGTTCAAAATTTCTCACTAAGGTTCATAATTCCTTACCAAGGTTTTCAATTTTTTTATATGCCAATTTTTTCTCACGAAGATAGGACAAGATCATGGTAAGACCCAAGTATGTTTCAACTCGATGTTTCACTTGACGAAGTTGGTTATATTATGAGGTCAAGAAAGTCAAAGAGAGTCTGCAAAAACCGCTCTGTTTTTATTGTGCTCATAAATCATACATTCGTCAGTAATCACGAGTGGGCTTTTCGAAACTGCAATACATCTATCACAAAATTTTTCGAACGGCACAATGCATAACAAATCATATGGCTCCGCGATCGAAAAAAATTCCCATATGGGCGTTGATTTCTAAAACATTGATCATTCCATAATGATGAAAGCAATGGCGAACTTGGCTTTGGGACATCGTCAATCAAAAAACGTATAATTTTGAGTTTTGTACCAAGGGCATAAAACTGCTCATGGACGAATAAAATCTTTGAAATAACCATATAGCCTGGCTCACCGACAAATCGAAATTTAGCCAAATAAGTGCACGACTTCGCATTTTTCTCACTCGACCATGATCGAACCAAGCTGTGACCAACTTTGATTTCAGAACAACAAAAAATGTTGGAAATATCGATGTCTGAAAATGTTTTAAAGATGGTGTCCTTCTCTTGCGCGGAAAAGTCCCCGCGCAGTGGTTGTTTTAAAAGCTTGATCGCGCCGAACTTTTTCGTAGCTAAAACCGTTTTGTTCTTGCATATTTTTTCGACCAGATTTTGAATATCTTCATTTTCTAAAAGCTTCTAACATTATCGCGTCGAATCTTCAGTAAGCATGAACTCCGAATACCCACCTGTTTTTTTTCCGATATTCTTGATCTAGTCGATGATATATTTTTCTTCACTGAATCGCCGTGCCACTAGCAACTTTGTGCCATGAGAGCTAGTGACCATCCTTGTGAGCATGCAATTGAATCCTTCGAAAGCAAATGTCGAGAAGTTGTGAAGTGGTCCAAGGAATCGGACGAAACGAACCAGGTGACGAGTTGCGTGGGCGTTGTAAGTTTGGCCTTCATCGCCTAAAAATCTCGGCAGTAACTCTTGCCAAATCGATATTAGCTGCTTGATTTCTTGCAACTCTTTGATGCGAATGTGGTCTTTGTTCAATCGTCGCGCGATTTCGTTGTAAATAAAAAACCAATGGTAGAAATCACTTGCGTCTGGAATCGCCATGCCACGCGGCACCAAATGACCTAAAATAAGTTTTGATGAGCATACTTTGACAGACATGATAGAATCATGCTTTGTTGCTGTATACTTTAGTTGTTTTATAATAAATGGGATTGACATCATTCGCAAAGCGTAAATATGAGAGGACTCACCTTTTACTGCAGGAATGATTCCATACAAAAGTAAATTCTTTAATTCGGAAGCTTAATCCCCAGGCAGCAGGACATACCATACTTACGAAAGCTCATTGTAAAACCAGGTGCGCTGTTGAAAGATGCATAGGTGTTTTAAAAAGTCGATGGCGTTGTTGCATCTGAGTTCAAAGTTGAGATTTCGTTCGCCCGCTTAATGTTGCAAGCTCATGTACGCTTGCTGCGTGTTGCACAACATCGCCAGAGCCAATAGAGATATTTAGAGCGATAATTGTATGTTGGTGACAAGGAGAAGGGTGCCAGCCTTTGCACTGAGGACAGCGATGCGCCAGGGGTTGGCAGGCTCGTTAGCGACCATATTGTTCGGATGAAATTCTTGTGATCGGTGCGGAAGTTAAGTACTGAATTTTATAGCAGTGTTAGGTTAGAAAAGAACAGGCAGAAAAACGCTTTTTTCACTCATTTATTTAACTAAGGATTCAGGCGATGTGTACTCTATTTCAATACTTATCGTCAGCACAGACACTTATGAATCTTTTATGATCTGAGTATATTTAATCACCAATTCTTGATCATTGTAGAATTCGTTCACGAGTTTCTTTTCCTAGTACAGCTTTTGAGCTTCTGTCGCTTGAGCTTGGAGCTTGGCCACATCAATCTGCGTATAATAAAGCTTCATTTTTATTTCATGCTCTTCTTCCATGTGGTTAGCTGCCAGGGCTTTGACCTTATTTTCTGATATCTTCTTGACAGATTTCTTCAGAGCACTGGATAATGCGATGTGTTCCGTACCAGAATCTGTAACTCCAGTTATTATTGCCGATATGTCACTTTCAACCACTTGCTGCTAATGCTTCGATACTTGATCTTCATCCCTGTCGGCATTAGTAGGACCAAGCAAATCAGAATTACGATCAAGCTCGTCCTCAGATTCTCGGCCCTCAGCCAAATCAGGATCACCAAGAATACCCCCATAACTGCTGTCGTCGTCACTTCTTGCAATTAATATTCCTTCAATAGTTTCAGGGCGAACAATTTGGCCGAGAAGTTCATCTTATGTCAATGATTGGGCAACGTCGCTTCGACAATGGAATCTTCACGACTACATCAGTTGATTTAATGATAAATTTTGATCGACATGAAGGATTGATCACTTTGCTGGAATCGCTGAAGAGTTTGCTGGCCTCTCTTTTTGTAGCCATGTCTCGTGGAGGAGAGCAAACTTACGATTAGCCCAACGCAAGAATATGTAAAGGTCAGGGTTAACACGCTGCTACCGGCAGCTGTGGTTCTATGTACGGAGTGGCTGCAGTTGGTCGCAAGTAGCGTCCCTATTCAAACTACTAAACATCTACTGCCCGCCATTTAAACATTTTCTCGAAGTGCAGCGGTACTATGTTGCCCCAGCTGTTCTAAAATGTTGGGAAGTCACCTCGCATTTCATAGAGAACTCTTTAGCAGGAAAAAAGGCGCTCGCCGTCGTAGCCATCGATGGCCAGTCTGGCTCACCTGCTAAATGTGCCTCCAACACAACATCTACCGCCATGATCACAATTATTCGAATACCACAACAGGAAAAAAGTTTCAAGGAGGAGCCGTCATCGTAAGATGTGTTGTGCGCGGAAATGCATTACCGCCTCGACGGAAACGTTTCAGGTACATCGCCGCGATCGACATTGTTGACAAACGCCACACAAAACTGAACAGTATGCGCATGCAAGTTGCAGGCTTTCTAAGAAGCATTGTCACTATGATTTCCTTCGGCATCCCTCCTGAGGAAATCGTCAGGGACCAGCACCCAACCATCCTGGCACTGATGAGTGAGTAAACACAAGAGAATTCAGGTCGAAACATATGTATCTTGCAGGAAACGCTAAGTTTGACAGGCAGAACTTTCAAAAAAGAGCCGCCAAGTACCTCAAGTGTTTCAATGATTGTAATGACCCGACACTAATCGAGATGCTGTGCAACATATGCTGCGTCATTTCGCACAGACTTGACATTTGGCACAAGTAGGTTTTCGAACAACTAGATGACAAAGCTACAGATACAAGGTCTTATTGGCACTGCTGGGCTCGATTGATTGGTAAGAATCTCGAAAAAGTAAGAGCGCTACGATCAGTAAACGCGCAGAGGGTAAAATAATTTCGTCCTCTTCAGCTGAAGCTTGGGCCTTACGGCAATCGTAAGGATTACCAGAGACTTGTTCAGGCAATTATAAATCATTTCTGGTATTGCGCCGAGACATGCGGAGTTAATGCACAAACCTTCAAGGCTAGTTATTGCTTCTGTAGCAGGATTTTCCGAAGCCGGGAATAAACGCAGACTGTTTCAGGACAAGTGGTTCGGGTTGCTGCACAATATCCGGAATGAGCACGAGTGGGCAACAGGTTCTTGCGCTCGCCACGACTGGAAGGAGGGAAAATGTGCCCATGGAGACTTGCCAGCCCGAACGGAACATGACCACAAGTACCTCTGCTCATTCACAGGAACGCTCGGATTGCGAATTTATCTTGGACTTCTCCAATGAGAGAGACGCCAAAGTATATAAGAAAGTCCAAGACGTGGTCACCAATCAACGGACTGTTGTCGGCTTGATCCACTACTTCACACATTTCAGCCAAGCTGCAATGTTGGATACTCAGCTTCCTTACAGGTTAGTAAACGGCGCTGCATTTTTTGGGCAAACAGGCGACCCAGAGGCATTTCACTCACTCACTTTGCGATACTGTCCCAAACGCATCTATTATGGATTTATAGGGATGACCTGCCGGAAGCTGCTTTGCCATAGCTGACATACGCAGATGGGACACCAGTGTTCCGCGTAAGGCACACAAAGAGATTACACAGCTAGGTTGAATTTGTCCAGAAGGTGGCCAAAGATTGCATACGTATACATGAGCCACATTCTGCAGCTCATTCTACATCTTCGCACGACAGACGTGTCACTGTTCCTACAACGACAAAAGCCCACCACCTCTCTCATACCAAACCACCCTAAACTTATTGCCCCTATTATCGCCAAAACTCAAAAACCCAGACAAGAGGCTCTCCAGGATCCCCGATCACGCTTTGCTTTAATACTCGCAGTCGTCGAAAGTGATAGGCCCGACAATGACGAAATCGATCCCTAGCTCGATCGAAAAGAGCTTGAAGAAATACTTGGCAGCGACGTCGACGAATCAGATGACTACGAGAGCGACGAAGATTCAGACTCTTGAGCGAGGAATAAGCATTACGATCGTTGTAAGAGAATGGCTAGCACAAGCCCTTTCTTGCATGATAGGTTTATCATCCTACCCTCACACTAACCAGATGTAGAAAGCTTGACGCCATTGGTGCGCAGTAAAGAGCAAGGGTCGATCTGAGGGAGTTGAAAAAATTGCAGTTTCAGACAAGGCTTTACTTATGCTTTCGTGGGCGGAAAGCAGCCCCTCCCCCCCCCCCTCCCCCCCCCACCAAAGTCTTCAAGCCACCTCGCGCATTCTTCACACCGCAACACTGTCACGAGAATTCACAACTAATCACCGAGTGCAGTTCGTCAATACGCCCATAGATCACGCGGGACGATTTCTCCTTCTTTCGCCATCATGATTTCACGTAACGCCTGAAGACAGTAAATTTTTCATAGTGTGTGAGGACTTCTTCCACGAACTTTTTGCCAATTTCAATGAATTTTCCCACCTGTTTGTCCCAGCACCCTGGCTCAATATCCGACCCTCATAAGTATCTTCTTACCGAGTAGTCACTTTGTGACAGCGCCCCCATGAGCGCCTCCAGCGAAAACGTCTGCAGTCTTCTTATTAGGCCAATTTTTTCGCTGCCTTCTTCTTCGAGGCTGCAGCTGGCCATGAGTACAGGCCGATGGTAGCCCGCACTACCCAACCGTTGGCCACTTGGCCAACCCCCTCCGACGTCGGCGCCTCGACCCCAACAAAGGCTGCCCACTCGAACACGAAACTAATCGGATCTTTATTTATCCGTCCTATTTTGACAAGTTGCAAAGCGGACAAGTCTGCTTTTCATAGTCAACGAAGAATTAGGAAACTCATCTTTCACCAATAGTTTTCGCCGAAATCTGTCTTCTGTCCATTCGTGCGAAAGGCTGATGAGTAGTTTGACACAATTGTTGACACACCATGTCCATCGCATTTTTAGTTTGCCTGGAATTGCCTGTCTTCCCAGCTTCACTAGTTGGCAGAACAGTCGATTCACAGAAAATGACTTCTAAAATAGACATCACGAAAGTGGCGCCAATGATCACATATGTCCCTACTTTGGTCCTTCATAAAAAACAAAAAAAGCTGCTTAATTACCTCATTTCCCTCTTCTTCGATGACGTTTATCTCCTAACGTGGTTTGCCTTTCATGGACCGTCTCTTGCTCCGTTATGGTGATTGCCCTGAAAATAAATACTTCTGCTCTTAATTCAAAGGAACGCTCGGAATATGTGAATTTATTTGACTCATTCACATCCGCGCCACCCGCACGTCTATTCATTCCAACTGCGCCGTGAAATGAGCACGCGTCAGCAATTTCCCCCCCCCCCCCCCCCCCCCCCCCCAACCGGCTGGCCAGGCACGACTGCTTGGCGCTGTGATATGCAGTCCCCATGTAAAATGAGGTTGGCATACTTCATTGTGCTCCTTATCATTTATTTTGAAAAATGCGAAAATCGAATTTTCAGAGAAAGTTGAATACGCGTACAATGACACATTGTTCCGTTCTTCCTGTTTATTGTGTAGTGAGTTCGATTTTATGTTCACATTGACCTACAATGGACATCCTCAGAGTCGTCCTTCTAGTTTTCTGGGAGGAA
Organism: Mesodorylaimus sp. YZB2_4; assembly: GCA_030248295.1. Taxonomy (NCBI): domain Eukaryota; kingdom Metazoa; phylum Nematoda; class Enoplea; order Dorylaimida; family Dorylaimidae; genus Mesodorylaimus; species Mesodorylaimus sp. YZB2_4. Next base: position 1,501 of record JASANH010001559.1, on the reverse strand, counting down.
CGCGTGAAAACTAGTTTCTTTCTTCGCTAGTGTTTTCGCTCATATGCGCCTCGAGGTCCTCATTGAATCCATAGGTATCTTATTTTTTTGGTCCACAGACCTAATTACTGTGATTAAAACAGAGATTAGTTCATAAACGTTGAAGAGCAAAAAGTATGCCAACATTGAGGCTCCCTGCGAAGAGAGACGAATAAGTAGAAATTTTCTGAGACTGCTGTTCGCAGTTGAGTCCGCTTTGGGCGGGGAGAGAAGGTGACAATATTCAAAGCATGACTAACCGAAGTATATACAGTCGACCTCGAATATTTGCACCTCGGGTAATTGCAACCTCCGGATAATTGCGACAAGTTCTCTTCCCCTGATTTTTTCTCTTATGGTTTTCATGTATGTCGACCTCAGATATTTGCAACTTCGCGTAAGTGCAACGCTTGTTACACACCAAGGTGCATTTTACTAGGCATAATTGCAATTTTTCTCTTACAATGGACGGTTAATTAGACTTAGACAACGAATTCAGACTTCCCGCACTTTGGCTCAAGCAGTTAGTGGTCTGCAATATGCTGCTTTTCATGAATTTGAGGATACAGTCGAGTCCGCTAAGTATCATCAGCCCCAGACTGGAAGAAAATGTGACGTCGTAACGTCCGTTATCTGGTCGTGCTCAGGGATTTCAACGTCAATTTACTAGCTGACTGTGACTTAACCAAAGTAAGCTCTGAAAACGCAAATATTGAATTTTTTGCGTTTTTCTCGCCATTTCATACCATTTTCGTGTATTCCTAACCATTATGAAGACGCAACGCTTTTTTAAACACATTTTGTAATTTGAAGAAGGTTAAATTATGTTAGTCAGACAAATCAAAGCTAAAGCACAATGCGCCATGGCCCAAATTTTGCGCGTTTTATTGTAAAAATTTCAGTTTTTGACGATTTTGCCCTTGTTTCAGTCTGATGAGAATATTAATGTGACACTTTCTTGATCCCAATCCCCCTTGGCACAGAAATTTATGTGACCGTAATCGGACTGGGCCAAATTTAGTGTAATAATAAGCGAAGTCAAAATACGCACAAAGTATAGGGGAAAAATCAGTGACTTTGAAAACCCATGATAACAACTAGACTGTGACATTATTCGGTTCAGTGTGACTAGTGTGAGTGGACTCAAATGTATGGTTGAAATAACTGTAATTCATCATCGTCAACGCAAAACCGTTAACTGCTTTTGCTGAACGATTTGTTACGAAAAGATTTTGGTTGTACACCATTAGTCAAAACTATGTGACTAAAAAAATCACTGATAAAATTTTTTTGAAAGCATCAATAAAGATAGATAGTGATTCATATTAGGATAGCATAGAAAACTTCGCATAATTGCAATATCGGATAATTGCAACTTCGGCTAATTGCAACTCTTTCTGGTGTCTCGAGCGGCTGCAATTATACGAGGTCGCCTGTATAGCTAAACTTATACTTTGATGTGTTTTATCGCTTTTTCCTGCCA
>JASANH010001631.1:0-15644 GCA_030248295.1 Mesodorylaimus sp. YZB2_4 | reverse complement strand
AAAATGCTGTATTCACGTCACATATCCATACGCATCCTTAACAAAATTAATAAATTTCCTATCATTTGGAATGGACAGAAAACTGGAATAAAATCTACTTACACTTGAAAAACGCGTCAAAATGATTTCATAATCGTTAACGCATTCTACCCCTTTAAAACTTGCTACACAACCTAACAACGATCCATAAAAACATTTATTAAAATATTCATATGACCTAATTTAAACCTACTGCACTATAATATGCTAGCATTTAAAAATACTCTACAAACCCGATTACTAATCCACAATGTATTACCTTTTCTCCAAAAGCTTGCTCTACAGGCTTACTACCGCCGATGCACAGAAATACGATCATTTCGTACTATTGCGCAATGTGACTGAGATTTCAAGCACCCACCTAAAAAATTTTTTGCCCTCTAAACAGCTAAAAACATTCGTCATAAAACTACTAATAATAATCATATTTCATTGCACCGACACCTTGGTGAATAACCACCCGTGTGTACACCCACCACACACCGAAAATCTCCTCATATTGCCTAATAACACAGCACACATCTCACACCCATCGACAATCCACACGTGAAATATACGCATCCCACCCCTCGTCTATCAGCAGACACGGTAGTGGTTGCTTAGACCACCCAACCAGACGCCTTATGTTAAAGGACGACTTTCGCTGGCTAATAAATCGAGAACGGTTCGAAAGGAATTTTTGGTTTTTCGCATACTTTTCAGAATTGGTGGAGTCTACAATCATGCCAATTTTTATCAAGATCCATCCGGCCGTCGCTGAGTTCCAGAGTACGCGATTTCTTGTTAAAGAGGGAGAAGACGAGGAGGAGGAAAAAAAGGGGGAGGAAGAGGAGGAGGAGGAGGAGGAGGAGGAGGAGGAGGAGGAGGAGGAGGAGGGGGAGGAGGAGGAGGAGGAGGATTAACATCAGCCTAGAGCAACAACCAGAGGTCGTACAGTTGTAAATGTTAGTTTTTCTGAAAGCTTGCACCTTCAGAATTTTCCTTTTGGCATTTTTTTTTAAAGCTCCAGTTTCTGAAAAGTTATTTTAAAAACATATCACTTTTTTGGCTTTTTCAGCCCGTCGCTCGTCAGGTACTTAACAGTTTTTTATAAATATTCTTGTGGCAGCGGATCTAACTTTTTTGCAATGCTTGCACAAAACCAACTGTTCTGGTTCAATCGATCTTGAGATATAAATTATCAAAAGTAGCCGGCACTTGTGTTTCTGTTTCCTACTTCGGGGCAGAGTTAAGGAACATCAACTGAACGGGTTGAGTGCAGCGCCATTGATTGGCTAAAAGCGGGCTCTTACCACGATATCTACTTATGGTATACCCGGCAGGATTTGATGTATTTATGGTGCGAGAATGGTAAAATGCACAACTTATGACTAATTTTCCCTAGAAGTTTACACATAGAGGGTCGCGAGACAATGCGGGCCCTCGCAATAACAATTATTATAAAACGCATATTAGGGTTCGAAATTTCGAGTTTCGCGCTAAGGGGGTGTACATAGTAGCTGAGTGTGCGTATGTGTGCGTCAAAAAACCAATTTAAATTGAAAAAAGTGGCGTCGTGTCTGGACTTTCAGAGCAAAAGGAAGACGGAATCGGTGGGTCTAAAATTTCAAGGACTTTTTTGTACTTTGTTTCCAGTGGAGTCGGTGCGAAATATTGTGGCGTGGCATTTTAAAGCAAAAGGTTAGAAATTTCATTATGCCAGAACGGCATCGGAGAAAACGGGAAAGCAATAAAATTGCTTGCCAGAAACGGCGTATGAGGCATCCTGACGAGGCCACTGCTAGTCTGGAAAAATATAAGGAGGCTAACGCCAGCAAGTTGCAACAATGTCGGGACAAATATAAGGAGGCCAATGCTAGCAAGTTGCAACAGTCCCGTGAAAAGTACAAAAAGGCTAATGCGGCGCGCGTAAAGCACTCCAGGAAAGCATGGGAACAAAAATATCCCGAGATGGCCAAATTAAGAAAAAAGCTATGGCAGCTAAGCAATGCTGACAAAAAAGCTTTGGCTCAAAGGCGATGGAAGTTGAGAAACGAAGTCAAAGTAGCTGCTGAGAAAAATGCTTCTTGCAAAAAGTGGACGTCCAGAATCCACTTAAAATACCGCTTTTGGTAGGAAGGGCGTTATAAAAAAAGAGAGTATACCGGCTACGTAGATACAAAGAAAACCTCGAAAGCGAACTCAGGCTACAACAGCAACGAGATCGTATCGATTTGCTTATCGATAAAAGGTACCTACGAAATCAAAGTATTGCAATGCTCAGGGCTGGAGTCGGTGCTGTTGAGATTATGTTTGCAAGCACGCTTGCAAAAAATCTACGCAAAAAAGACAGAAAAGCTGTGGCCCAGTGACTTTATGATGCCAAATTGCTGGTTGCCTCAGGCGTTAATGCACGAAATAAATGCGCCATGCGTTTAAAAAAGGCTTTCTAGCGTTGCAAAAAAGTATCTAAAAAATATTTGAAAAAGGCCAAAACGGCAGGCAACGAGGCAACGCTTGAAGATGTGTGCGGAAACGCATCCCACTGCAAAGCTCAAGAGCCTTATTTTTAAGATGCTGCATACAAAGTTTGTGATAATGTGACATTATATTGCAAGGGACCTAATGAAAAATACGATGATGCATCATGGCCATGCAATCATTTGGCTACTTGCATTCTGCCGAAAAATGCATTGATTCGTTTGTTACAAATATGCAAACGCATTGTCGAAGAGGAAAATTTTAGGAGCTACTTGGCCACTGGAATTGATAAATGCAAGCATCTGAGGCATCCTAATATCGCGGATACGATCAGACCTGAAGATGTCATGACAGAGACCACAGTGCCGAGCATGGACAAACTTGGCCAATCGATAGCATGCTTGCCCGATAACTGCGATAGTGATGTGCCGTTCCTGCGTTAAATGCCATTATAGTGCATTATGCGTCGCAACTGCAATGCGGCAGATATATTCTTGGCGTTCGTCTCCATCCGCGTATACCCAGTCTGGTTTGATGGCGTCGGATGGAATTTCGTGTGGCGCTCGTTGCAACAACTTGATTGGTTGAGCACTATCGTCTGTGATCGTTTAATTGCTTGCTCCTTGACCTTGAATGACAGAGGTCCGAACGAGGCCAGCATTGCTGCTGAAAATAACTCCGATGTTAGCTGTAGCTTGCTGCGGTTGTTGGAATGTGCCTTTGGCCGCCACTAAATCGGGACCATACAATAAGGGGCACCAAAAGGGACCATGGCCTGGCGTGCGAAAACATCCAGGCACCTCGCATTGTGGGCGTGATGGACAGAATGGTTTGATATGCCCCGTGTTGTCGCAATCGTTGCAGAAAACTTTTCAGACTCTGGAGGTGCAGCGGGTTGATAGGTGGTATCGTAAGAATAGCTGGTGATTGCGCACGTGTAGACTCGATTACTGAGTCCCTGCAGGTGGTGGGTGATTTGATTGTCTTTGCCCTGATTGCTGCTGTTGGCGGGTTTGCTGATTATGATTTGCTCGCTCGTTTCGACTTTGCTGTTGATTTTGATTTGATCGATTATGACTTTGGTTCTGGTTGGCATCAGGGTTCTGATCCGAATTCGACCATTGGCGTCTATTTTGCCGTTGGTTTTGCCATTGCCGTCCACCTCGGGCACCACTGCGGGCACCGCACTGAAAATTAAAGCCATTTCAAAGGCAGGGTTACCTGGGCTCTGGGAGACATTGCGTGGTAGGACTGGAATTGGCGCGGACCCATTGTACCCGTTGTTGCTCGGATGATTTTGGGTGGTTTCACTGGCGTACGCACTCGCGCGTTCGTTATCGATTGCATCTACCGCTGCTGCCGTTGCTGCGGGTGGCTTGAGTGTAGGGGGATTACGAAGTTACCACTTAGCCGCCCGTATCTTGATGTCTTTAATTGACGTGCGTTGTGTGCTATCAACGTAAAAGTCTTAAATTAACGCGGCCAAGGGGGCTGGCATATTTTTTTGAAACTGTTCGATCATAAAGCATTGCAATTGCTCTTGCGTTGCTGTAGGAAACGCTTTCTGTGCAGCTTGTTCCAATCGATCTGCGTATCCAGAAAATTTCTTATTCGGGAGCAATTTCGTTTCTCGAAATGCAGAGATCAAATACGAGTCGTCTTGTAGTTGCAAATGAGCGCACATATCGCTGACTTGTCAAGATATCGACGAAGCCATCGGCTTGCATTGTCACCCAAGTGGAATGAAAGAACAGTTATGAGTTCATAATCAGAATGGGCTTGGAACATCTAGTTGCGCGATCGATAGTCCAGAAGCCATTCGTCCAACGGTGAAGCGTCTGGCGATCCGGTGTACTTGTCGATGTTGAGCTTAAGCGCTTTTTCTTCATTAAGCGCAATTCGAATTCGTGAGCCAGTCAGCGCATGTTGTTGACCATGCTGTAGTTGTCCAGGAGGGCGCGCATTGGCGTTGTGCGCTCGTCGTCGTTCGTACGTCGCAAAATCGATGTTTTCGAGCGATTGAGCGGTGTCGATGCTAGCTTGGGCGGTTGTAGCTGGCATAGCTAGATTCGGAACTGAAGATGATCTTATCCTCGACAGTTCATGCAGGACTGGCGCGAATGTGGCTTGCATGGTTTCTTTGATCAGTTGTTGCATATCGTTTAATGATGCCTGGGGCAGTGTTGACGCTGCTGGAGGATTTTGCACTGGCACTGGCTTTGGTGGATCCCAATTTGGCTGCAAGCCTTGTCGGAGCTGTTCAATTTCGCTCTGCTGACGTCGGATTGTTTCTTCTGCTGTCGTATTACGCATTCGCATTCCAGCGATGTCGCCAGAATAAATCGCCAGTTCATTGTCCTTGGCCTTATACCACTCAATAAGCGTTTCACGCGGTACCCGGGATAAGTCGGGGTCTAACGGCGTCGATAAAGAGAACGTCTGTACGTGTTCTAACGGATCTGCGAATTGAACGGGCCCTTGATTGTTCCTCGCACCCGCTGTCGACTGACTCGAATTGACCTCGGACATGGACTCCGCCCGCTGTTAGAGGGGGGGCTAGCAGGAGTACCTAATTCTTTTTGCGACCTGTTGCGTAGGTCGTTGTGATCTTGTCCATCCAAAATTGCATTAAATCAGTTTCTGGACCAAACTTAAGACCGAGATGGTTCTGAGCACGTGCGTATGCTGCTGTTGAGACTGCCTGCCGGAGCATTTGGGTATCGTCTTTACTACCAGGTTCGGGGGCAGCTTGCAGGGTTACTGCCGAGAGCAATTGTCGCCAAAAACGAATCTTGTACCACTTAAATTGCGACCATGAAAACCAGTCACTGGTTACCACTTTGACCGACGCGGCACTAATGAGCAGGATGTGTTTCCTACAGCACAAAGGTCTGATTTCGATGTCTGTAGCCGCTTACTGCATAAACGTGGGAGCTTGTGCCGCGCGGCTGCGATTGTGGCTGCAAAATGGGATTAAATCTTGCTCTCCTTCAAAGAAAATTTTCAATGGTATGAGTATGGAATCGGGAAAGAATCATGTATGCAAGGTTTGCAACGCCGAATCTTCTAACACGCCCGGCTTATGGAAACACAACAAGAAGCTGCATCCAGAGGCTGATTCGAAGTCTCTTCGCCAATTTAGTCATCTGACTTTGCTTCGTGGACTATGTCAGGAGTTATTTTCAACTCGAATAGAAATTTGTATGCATGTGAAAGAAGTTCATTCGGTCAAGGCGGAAATCGAGAAAATGCAATTCGATGCAACGGTCGATTTCAAACTTTGGAAGAAGAAGCAGAAAGAAATTGGAAAGTGTTTTCATTCAAAAATGTACAGTGCACCATCGTCGGCTGGATCAACCTCATAATATTACCATTGTCATCGGACTGGATCGTATGATTCGAAAAGCAAGGGCATTCGCGCACCCCGCCATAATAAGACCAATCGTTGGGGTTTTTAATGTTCAGCATTCATTACGTCCAAAAGCCATGCTGATGGACGAGTCGAGTGACTTTCTGTCTGGATCATTCTGGTCATGATCATTCAATCAGTCGTCTACCGCTTCCCAGTCCAACAAAACAGCTAGTGAAAGCACACCTCTTGGCAGAATGTAGTCCCGACTAAATAACGTTACTGAGAAAGACTCGAGGTGAGAACAAATTTTGTGTTTCTGTAGCACTTCATATTATTTTTTTATTTAGCTGAGGTCACGAGCACAGACCGCATAGCTCGGGGCCACTTGTTTAAGAAATCGGACATATACAATATTCGAAGGGCCTGCGGCTTACGGAAAGCGGAAAAACATAGCAACGATATGACAAGTGTTGCGATGTGGGTCGAAGAAAACAATGGCGGAGAGTTTTTTTGTTATCATCCCCCTACGCCAGATAAGAAGTTTTCGTATTGGGTAAGCTTTCTGAACATGATAAAATTGCATTGGATGCCTGAAATCTGTACATATTTCGGGCATCCAATCGATTCATCAGAAGGAAAAGCTGCTCCAATTTGGTGACGGCGCCGTGTGCGTCGATGCCACACATGGAGTAACACACTACAAAGGCTACTTGCTGGTCACGGTCATGATCATCACTGACCAAGGAAAAGGGTATCCAGTTGCCTGCTTTATCGTGAGCAACAAAACGGAAGAAGTATTGACATTATGTTTTACGACATATCGTGAAAGGTACATGGTTGTTCCTATTAGCGTATTATCGTCACCATCGTTTTATATTACTGCGTAATTATTTATCTCCAGGGTTGGACCTGTTTCTTCGATGTTTTTTATGAGTGACGATACCAATCAGTATTATAAAGCGTGGGTGTCGGCATTCGGAGACAGCGGAGAGTCAACCAAATTACTTTGTGCTAGGCATGTAAAGAGGAATTGGGAGAACAATGTTCGCAGAAATTGGCAGATTTTGTAACTTGCTTTTAATGGGCTCAGTGATATGTCATCTTGTGAACGGTCTGGCTATATCAAGCATTCGTTTGTTTATTAGCGAGAAAACTTGCCCTGCATTTACATGATACAGATGGCACTTGCCGTTTTGAAAATCCCGCGTTTGCGAGCTCGGATCTGAAACCTGAAGATCAGCCTGTGTGCTGTAGGAAACACATCCTGCTCATTAGTGCCGCGTACTTTGACCGGGGGAACGTCAAGGGGGTCGAGCCGTTCCTGGGACTGAGGTGGGGCGTTGGCTCTCGGAATTACCGTTGGTCGGAATTGAGACGTGCGTATTCGGGACAGACGAGGATGACCGCAGACCAGGATTGTTGACCAACCAATGCAAACGTACGAACATCAGGTTGCTTACCCTGTGTGGGTGCTCTCGCTCTGGCCAACGTGTTCTTTTATCGCTTTGAGTTTTGCTTCAAGGGCGGCTGTCTTTAATCGATCTTAGACAAATGTCGCTCGCTCTTCAGCCCACAGCTGGTCACGTCGTTCAATATTACGTCGGGCTTCCTCTGCTTGTTTTCCTAGACTTTTCTGCTTCTTTCACTGCCCAATCGGCGCGTTGCTTCGAGAATGCCAATTGTGCATGGACCTGCTTGGCCTGGAGATATGACACTGGCGGTGGTCGTGTGCTACTCGTACCTGCTTGATCATTGTCGGCCATTGGTTGCTGGGCGATCTCAGGGTCGTTACCGTCGCCGACTATGATTTGAACTGTCGTCTCTGGTTCTGGGTCGTCGTTGTCAATTTGCGGATCAGCGTTGGATGGCGGATCGGCGTTGGGTGGCGGATCGGCCATTGAGAATATCGAAAATCGGATTGGATGAAGCTCTCAGAGCCTCTATAGCGATGGGCGGGGACTATGTAGTCGATGGATACGCCGCACGCTAGGTTGCGACACCAGCATGGAGAACCAATGTTAGACGTCTTGTCCCACAGCAAGTCGAATGTTATTATAGATTTATTCTACCGCACCGTACACTACAAGATCCACCAAGTAGACTGACTGAGATACCAACAAAAGGTTATAAGTGCAATTCACGAAACAAAAGAAAGACAAGGGAACCAGTCAGCATGACCTGTACTCGATGTTGACTTAGGCCTAACAGGCAAAGGTAGCAAGAATACACCAGACACAGGTATCCTTATCATTGTGCACAGACAATGATATTTTTCCATTACATTGCTCTTCACTACTCTTTAAAAATATAAGCAGGTACACTTGTTTTCAGCACCCTATTCTACTCTGCGTCTACCTTCGCCAAATTCATCAAAATCGTGACTAATTCTGAATTCTAAAATTAAAAGCGCTTCCAGGACTCAAATGTGTTAACGCAACCTTCGCTTTTACAGAAACATAAACAAATCAACTAGATCAGGAATTGTCAAAACTGACATGCCCGAAAGCAGTGTAATGATATTGGCAATGTCGGACAAAAGATCAGCGAGCTGCAAAGTACAAGTAAAAAGCTCAAGCTTCTCCAGCTTAAAGTTTAATTTTACCTGCTATTTTCGGCTTTCGGCAAACTCGAAGGTTCTTAAGTCTTCGAAATATACATCAATTAATGCATATTGCTTACTTAAATTGGAAAAAAAACAACGTGCATTCATGTGGGTAACAATATATTTGTTTAAGCTTCAATGATCTTACTCTGAGTGTTCGGTATAATTCATATCTCCGATAGCCTGAAATATACGACAGATGCAGCCGAATATATCAGCTGCATATGGTCCACCGCATATACTGTAGGCCACTTCAGATGTTAAATTTTCCAGCATAACCTCTCATTGGACGTCCCGCTTGTGACCCAACTTTTTTGTGGGCACGTTTGTTAGTGGGACATCTTACCAGTAATGACACAAAAATGATAAGCATTTTGTGAATTCCTGAAGTCAGCAGAGTCAAAATATTCAACTTGTTCCAGTGTCCTCCCGTTTTTTGAGGTGCCCACTCGGCCCGCTACAATTTAGTTTTTAGTTGCTTCGGCCCAAGTTGAGCAGGAGCCGAGTAAAGAAAGCGCTGGCAGGAAATCTGCGTGCAAAAAGTCGGGCCAAATATGTGTTATGTCTGCTGTATGATTCGCATTATTTATTCAGCATATTCAGCCTTTGCTTTTGGAATGCACCCACACTATGGCGCCAGCTCCACCCCTGCTTTTCAGCTCGGTTAGCTCTGGTTAGCTACGTGCCCTGATCTCAAGGAAAACACATCAATATGTCCATTAGGAATCTTGCTATAATAATATAGCAACGTAGAAATATGTTTTCAAATCAATGAATATGTGCGCAGCTGGATGATAGTTTCAAAGTTCAGGCGCTCTCGCGGCGATGGTGACGGCGACGGCGATGTGAGGGCTCTGAGGCCCCAGCGCGCCCTAATTTCGACAAGGAGGAGAGCTTTTATTTGAACCACCGTTCACGCACAACGGCTGTAGCTCTCACTCGGTCGAAATTTGGAAATTTTGACAACTGCTAGCCGCCAGAGATTTATACTTACAATATTCTTCTGTGAATTCACGTACTTCGTTCTGCTCACGGTAGCTTCAAAAACTTTTTCGCTGAAAAATGACTCAAAAACTAAATCGTAATGATTTACTTATAATCTGAAACTAACTCGCACGGAGGTGGGCATTCGCATTGTCCCTTTGCTGCGCTGTAGTGAATGCTGACGCAAGATCCTAAAAAAAGCTTAACTACAGGTCTTACTATAGTACAGTACTGAGAATTCACTAACGCTGTGTGATATTGCAATATCCAACTAATGATCCTGGTGGAAGCGGAATTCGGGGGTCACCGCATTGGCATTGGTCGATAACATTTTTTTGGTAGCAGCTCCGAAGGCATCCCTTAAACATTCAAGGTAGGTCTCTTTTTTAAAGTTTTCTACACAGACCATTTCACACGCCTCGCGAAATGCATAATTTGAAATTCCCGCTGCCTGCTTACGACAATGTTACATTAAGTCCTGTCAGCGTGCGTGCGCATGTAAGAGTGGGCGGGAAGCGGGTTTTTCATTTAAAATCAATTCTGTCGTCAATCGTTTGCGCAGTGGAAGTTGATGTTGCTACAGGGCAGAATCACACGTTGATTTGATTTAGATATGGTATATTTTGATTAACACTTGATAATCAGCCCCACATTTGATACACAGAAACGTACTATGGATCATAGCCGAGCTGGGGAATATCAGTAAACTAAAACAATTACGGAATGTATCGATCAGGAGCCATCCAAGGGTGGATGTGGGCGTATCGGGATATGCCTTCGCTGCTGCAAGTTCCAATCGGTTTGCATATTCGAGGTAAGTTTCTCCTGGCAGTGGCTTCGTTTGCTTGAATTGCGTGTGCAGATATGATTTGTCATGGAATTGAAATTGGACACACATCGCTTTCGTTTCTTGAGTCCCCGTGGCCATTGTCGGGTCAGGGAGCTTGCGAACGTACTGACGTAACCAGTGGGCCGCTTTGTCGCCCAGAAACAAAGGCAGAATGGTCAACAAATCTCGATCGGATGTTGCTTGGTACGCTTGCATACGAAATTGAAAGTCAGCCAACCATTCGTCCAATGGTGGCGACCCTACTTGGCCAGTATATTTGTCGATATTGAGCTGCGGGATCTTGCCTTCATCCAAAGATATCTGGATTCGTGAACCAGTCAGTGTATGCTGCTGACCGTGCTGCAGTTGTCCAGGAGGGAGCGCACTGGCGTTGTGTGCTCGTCGTCGTTCATACGTTGCAAGATCGATATTTTCGAGCGATTGAGTGGAGCCGATGCCAGCTTGGGCAGTTGCAGCTGGCATAGCTAGATTTGGAGCTGATGTTGCCCTCGACAGTTCCTGCAGGACTGGTGCGATCGTGGTTGCAAGGCTTTTTCAATCAATTGTTGCAGTTCGTTTGGTGTTGTCTGGGGTGGTGCTGGCGCTGTTAGAAAATTTTGCACCAGCACTGGCTTTGGTGGATCAGGGTTTGGCTGCAAACCTTGTCGAAGCTGCTCGATTTCTCTCTGCTGACGTCGGATTGTTTCTTCATCTGCTGCTTTACGCATTCGCATTTCAGCGATATCGCCACAGTAAATCGCCAGTTCGTTGTCTTGAGCCTTGTACCACTCGAGGAGCGTTTCTCGTGGCACCTGGGACAAGTCGGGGTCTAGCGGCGTCGATGGAGAAAACGTCTGTACTTGTTCTGGTGGGTCTGCGAATTGGACATGTCGTTGGTTGTTCCTCGCACCTGTTGTGGATTGATTCGAATTGGCGTCGGACATGGACTCCGCTCGTTGTCGGTAGACCGGCGGAAGTACCCAATTCTTTGTGCATGCATCGTACATGAATGGTTGGCGGGTGACGGGGTGCAGGTACCTGATATCAAGAGGGATTGATAAGAAAAAATCAACAAAGACACCACCTGCTGCGTAGGTCGTCGTGATCTTGTCCATCCAGAATTGCATTAGATCGGATTCTGAGTTAAACTCAGGACCGAGATCGTTCTGAGCACGAGCGTACGCTGCTGTTGAAACTGTCTGCCGGAGCGTTTCGGTGTCGTCTTCACTACTGGGTTTGGGGGCAGTTTGCAAAGTTATTGCTGAGAGCATTTGTCGCCAAAAACGAATCTTGTCGTACCACTCGAATTGGGACCATGAAAACCAGTCACTGGTTACCACTTTGACGGGGGGAATGTCAGGGGTCGAACCGTTCCTGGGACTGCGGTGGGGCGTTGGCTCTCGTGTCAGGATTGAGGCGGGCATATTCGGAACAGACGGGGATGACCGCGGACTGGGATTGCTGGCCACCCAATGCAGACGTGCGAACATCAGATTGCTTACCCTGGGTGGTTGTTATCGTTTTGGCCAGCGTGTCCTTCATCGCTTTGAGCTCTGCTTCAATGGCGGCCGTCTTCAATCGATCTTGAGCCCACTGCTGTTGTCGTTGTTCGATGCTACGTCGGGCCTCCTCTGCCAATTTCTTGGAGGCTTCGGCTTCCTTCAACGCCCGCTCAATTCGTTGTTTTGAAGATGCCAAGTGTGCGTTGATCTGCTTGGCCTGGAGGTATGACACTGGAGGTGGTCGTGTGCTACTCGTACTTGCTTGATCGGTGTCGGCCACTGGTTGCTGGACCATCTTGGGGTCGTTGCCGTCGCCGACTATGATTTGAAATGTCGTCTCTGGTTCTGGGTCGTCATTGTCAACTTGCGGATCAGCGTTGGGTGGCGGATCGGAGATTGAAAATGTCGAAAATCAGCGAAAATCAATTCGGATAGAGCTCTCAGAGCTTGAATAGCGACGGGCGGGGACAGGTAGATGGATACGCGGCACGCTAGGTTGCGAGACTGGCATAGGGAACCAATGTAAGACGTCAGTCTCACAACAAGTCAGATGTTGATATAGATTTACTCCGCCGCACCGTACGCCAAGAGTTACACCGAGAAGACTAACTAGGATACCAACAGAAGGTTTTAAGTGCAATTCACAAAACAAAAGAAAGACAAGGGAGCCAGTCAGCATAACTTGTACCCAATGTTGACTTAGGCCTAACAGGCAAAGGTCGCAAAGCTGCAACAGATGCAATAACCATGGCACATACAAACTAGATCTTATATACCCCCTTACAGTGCTGCTATCTCCCCGTTCGATCCTACCCTCTCAGCTAAGCTGCATTACCTACATGCATCCTAACTAGTCGGAAACCACTGTACAACGCGTAATTCTCAAAACAAAAACCATCTGCACACTAGCTCCCACAATGAGTGAAGACATAGTTCTGCTCTTACCCTGTTTTCAGCCTCCAAAGTAATAGTCGGATCTTTTTTTTAACAAAAATCTCCGTGTTATTCCAAAATGATACCGCCTGTGGACATGTGACGAAAACATGGTGATCATCCTCAGTGTCATTACATGCATAGTGATTTATGCTGTATTCACAATTTGCTGTAACCCCAGCGAGTTTAGAAACTCTGCTTCTTGTGTCTAAAGCCTTATACAGCAAGCCATATTGCTATCTACGAGTCAGCCCGTCAACATTCTTAGTCCTGGTTAACTTCCAATGAGCCTCAAAATCAATTAAGTTGTTCCCTAACTGTGCTTTACAGTACTCCTGCATGGCCAGGCTGGCCTTGCCCACTTTACCGCCTATCATGTGCTCATAAAATATCTTGGTTCTGACATGTTGCAGCGGGTATGTTCTGGTGTCTAATCCCTTACTACCCTGGTCTCTTAGACAAAACTTGGCAGTTATAACAGCCCTGCGGATATCTTTATACAGTCGAGGCACTGCTATGTTAGTCAGGATAAAGTTTTTCGTATTTCACTTTCTCACAGAGAAAATCAAACACCCTGTGCCAATCTGCTTCCTGGCTGGCTACCAGTCTACGCAACAGAAGCATTAGGCGGAAGGCTAACACTTTAATGTCTACATCTGGGCAAGCCACTCCGCCTTGGTCTTTACTACTTTTAAAAATGTACTTGTTCACCATATTAGCTTTGGATGGATACCAGATATATCCATCGATATTTTTTTAAATATATAGTTGAAAATCAGACTCAGGAGCGATTATAGACGCAACACCATACTTTCGAGAGAAAGTACGTGTTTACAACATGAATTCTACTAAGAAAAGAATACCGCTATGCGATGTTTTGCTTCTTAGTGTCCAAATATGTTCGCGCCTTAAAGACCAGTTTGCTGCTATTTTCATCCCCGCACTAGAAATCAGGAACCCATAAACCTTTACTTGTTCGACCACATAAGTTTGCAGGTCTTGCTCTAAATCAGCCAAATTCATCGCGCCAAGTAACAAAATTTCGGTTTTTTTCCCGTTTCAGTGATGCCCCTGCCCAATTCAAACTATTCCTTTCATGGTTGTTTTCCTCCTGTTGTAATTTGTGACAGTTTCTGATACAAGCACATACAATAAAGCGGACAATTGACAGGCCTGCCTTATCCCTGCTTGGGTTGTAGGGCAAGGATATATACCCGTTCACTTGTAGCGACGTCATCCCCGTCCCTGCTTTATAGATGACCTCGATCCAATTTCGAAAATCTTTGCCTAACTCAAAATAATTAAAAACGGCGAAAAGATACTCCCATTTCACGATGTCAAAGGCGGTCATATGGTCAACTGAGAGAAGTATCGCGCACATATCTGACTCATTAATGTACTCTACTGCATGATACAGCGTCAGGACCCCGTCTCGAATGTCCCAGCCTGGCACGGAGCAAGTATGGTCTGGATGCACAATGAGCCATCACTTTCCTCAGTCTCATCAAAAGAATGTTTGCTAAGATTTTGTAGTCAACATCCAACACGGTCGAAGGTCTCCAGCTGGATCTTTGTTCTTTATACCCCTCGCCTTTGCAAAGCTTCAAAATTATTCAAAAATAACAACTAGAAGGAAAATAGCCCAGCCTGGATGAAGCTCTATATACCCTGCTTAATATCCATCCCGTTTCGTTCACGAAAGATGTATAAAGTTTTATTGGTAACCCATCACTGTCAGGTTACTTTTTCTCTTTAAAAGAGCGCATGGCATACTCTCCTATTTCCTCAAAAAAATCCTATTTGTCAGCCGCATTCGTCACCCCATATGGAGACTGCTTCAAAAACTTCTTCGCTACAGTTTCGTCAGTTTTCCCTACGCTCGTGAACAGCAGGGCATACGGCCTCCTGATTTCCCCAATAACCTCGATTTGGTCTCCATACAAAGACCTGTCTTCCCCCAAGTATAGCATATGTACACTGTTCTACTTTCAGCCGAATTCTTTTGTATGGGTTTAGCAGTTGTCAGTGTAAACTGGTCCGTAGCTAGATCTCTAAAGTGAGTCTTCACAAGCTTCTTTCTAAGTTCTTCCCTGTCAAAAGGCCTATGTCTACCACGCCCATCCGAATATTGGGCTTTTAGAATTCCAGTATTTTTGTGCATACCCCATGATTCCCTTGCTTTCTCAAGCTCATTTTCTAGCCACAGACGTTTTTACCTGTTCCACAGTCCTTTTCATTGCCTTGCACGGATCTCCTTCTTTTTTTGCAATGCTTCCATTGTAACAGGATATCCTCATCAATTGCATGACATATTACACCTTGCAGCGCATGCAGTTTATTTCTCACGCACTCTTGCAGAAATTTATCTTTTGCAAAGAAGTCTTCATCCAGTTTTCCAATAACAAGGTCCATGTACTACTTTTGCAAAAGAGAAATTACACTCTATCCCGAAGATTTTATGGTCGGATAGGCCTGTGTTTGTAAATTTGTGTTCCACGTAAGCATTCACCACGTTTTCAGTTGCGTAGATTCATTCAAGTCGGCCCTTCGTTCTGGTGCTATCGGCGAGATAAGAGAACTCACGACCATTGGCATGATGCATTCTGGAAATATCCCAAACTTTGAATTTCGGAAAAAATCTCCGGAATTTTTTTGGGCCCACCTCTAAATGATTTGTAAGATTACTGCGATCAAGCTCTTTAGATTCTACAAAATTGAATTCGCCGAGGCAAACACTTGCATTATGATACCGGAGCCTTTTCTAAGTCGTCTTATATAATTTAACATAGAATTTTTTTTGGCACGCTCCTGAGCTGTCGCATATACAACCTCAAACAAAAAAGACTTTGCTCCAAATTTAGCAGCTTATACCAGGCCTCGACCTGGAACACTAGTGACACCAATTATCCCAGAGAGAAAACCACTTTTTTTTATCAGTATACA